>JBBPUD010000384.1:0-23685 GCA_038094475.1 Phylloporus aff. rhodophaeus
TAATTTCGGATGCTCGTTGATGGGAATTAAACTAGAGTGCGACATTCACCGATAACATGCCACAGAAGGAATAGGACTTTCAACGTTCTGGCAGACAGTCCGTTAGGTGATTCCATGCATGCACTAGGGACGAAGCACTTCAACTCACCCTTATTCTCGTCCCAGTGTAAAGAGATGCCTAAACCACGATGACTTCAACGCCCGTGCCCGACACAGCTTGTCGTGTACCTGCAGTCGTAGCTTGTTGTACGCCGTTTGCAATCCCGCCAGATTCTCTGCATCCAAGCCCGTCTTCTTCCCCTCGTTAATCCTTTGCAAAAGCTCCTGTTGTCCCCCGACCAGCGTTTCCAGCTCAACGTACAGTTCCTGCCCTGCAGCCGTATCTTTGAGTCTTTTCCTCAATTCCGCTATTTCTTCCTGAACCGCTGACAACTCGCGGGACATCTCTTGTGCGATAATGTGTCGAAGGAGCCGCTTTGCAGAGTCATCGTCTTTCCTGCAACGAGCTGTCTGAGCGCCCTGAGTAATCATCGACGCCCAATATTCCGTCACGAGTTCCTCCAACCTTCTCTCACCAAGACTCGGCTCGACGTCATCCCACATTGTCGTAGTGAGGTATACCTTATCTAGCGTATTCCCCCCACACAGCTTTTGGAACGTCCGAAGGTTCTTAAGAGCTGCACTTGCCATTCGATTATCCGTTATCCGATGGAGATACAAGATCCCGGAGAGAAACATCTTCTTACTGTAACTGTGAGAATTCGATGTAAAAAAAGCACCCAGGGTAGCATAACGTTGTACGTTACCTGGAGACAAGCCAGTCGGAGATCATACTCAAGATCTCAACATCGGGTTTGAATGTGGCATCAAAGCTGGGGGTGTCCACCAGAACTATGTGTCGCATGCTTTCACAATCCCAGAATTTGACGGGAGTAACCTGGTATGTAAAAGATCTCAACTTGTGACCTATTGCACCAGTGTCACGTCCACTCGCAGCGCACACGAACTGAAGGGTATGCGAATGAGATAACACCGTGACATATCCTTGTCTCACCGTGCTTTTCCCGCAGCCGGTTGGACCCATGACACTGGGAATTGTCAAGTTGAGAGTTTCGCTACGAGACCCATTGCCACGTACGCTATCACAATATCATCAGGTTCCAGATCTTTGACATCCACCACTTCAGGTTTTTCCAGAGGGAGAGAACCTCGTCTAACTATCTGATCGGGCTCGCGATACACAATGGTTTGTTCCTCCCTGTTTAGCGCACGCGAAGGAGGATCCTGTCTTGCTGCTGCAGATGATTCGTGCACTGGTACCCCTCCGTGTGTATCAGCCTGCTTGAGCGGTATTCTGGACGGAATCTGAAGCAAGGATAAAAATGTATCCAGTGACGGAGCGAGAGATCAAACCAACCTTTGACATGTATTGTACCACCCCTGCCTAATCCCGGTGCGAATGAGTGTTGATCAATGGTCGAAATACGCGTGGGTCAGTTGGAGACTCTGGAGAGTTCAGTTCGCTTTGAACTCTTGCGTTTCTCCAATGAGTAACGAAACGGGAAAGCGAAATAGCCGGGAGAAGATAGAAGATACAGAGAGAAGCTGGGCCTGCATACCTTGTGGGTTAAGGGTGCATCCTTCCGGAACCCGGTGAGATTGGAGTAGTGATGGTGCCGTGGGCCGTGAGGTGGACATGAGGGTGCCTCAAGGTATTCATACATAGCTGCCCAATCGGCGAGTCACTTATATTGAAACCATTGCTCCATTAAATTTCAACCTTTGAGAGACTATATACTTACGCCTAATGGACCTGTTATGGGGAATACCCTGGAATGCGTCGATGGCCCATATAACAGGACGTGGAACAAACACGGGGGTGGACTTGGAAACGAAGCGTTTGAAGTAGCGAAAGTTTCTGTGGGTACGATGTTTGGTCACGTGTCCCCAACATTGAAATGGGGCCAAGGCGTGGCCCCGTGTTAGTAGACTCCATTTGTAAGTACACGCTTGCTACAGGACTAAACACCTTAATCCCTGTTGTAGGACTGCGCCGTCTGGCAAGCAAATGTTCCTCCACTAACTTTGAATGCCCACGTGCTGCTGCCCAAAGACCATGATTGCTGTATGTGACGCTGTAAAGCACATTATTGATGCGCGTTGCAAGTCGAATAAGCTCTAGACGGTGTTTCCTACTCGTGTGCCGACCCACTGAAGTTTGTTCTCCTGTTCCAGGGTCAACGGCGGCCATGATCTAGCCATCCGGCGTGCCACGCAGTCTCTGTCTGCGTTATTGAAAGAGCAGATATTGGGGAACACGTGTTCACAGGATTATAAGCTTGTTGTCAGCCCATCAGTTGCACCAGACGACCCCATGTTTTCACGAGAACCGTACACAGGCACCTCCCGCAAGTTGGTGCTAGCATTCGATGTCGGCACTACCTTTAGTGGGGTTTCCTACTGCATACTTGATCCCGGGGAAGTTCCAAAGATACATGGAGTGGCAAAGTGAGAAGCCGGATTTGTTTCTCGTATCACGGATGGCATTCTGATCTCAGAGGCAGGTTTCCAGGACAAGAGAATACTGGCGGCGATAGCAGGATACCCTCCCTCATTTACTACGATAAAGAGGGTTCGCTTCGCGCAGTTGGCGCCGAAACCCAACAAGAGCATATAGTCGAACTGGCCGCTAGCGAAGGATGGACGAGGCTTGAGTGGTAAGGATACTTGTGAAGGTGTTGCTTTGCTACTGACGTCCGGCGTGCTCCAGGTGGAAGCTCTATCTCCGCGCTAAACACCTTGAAGCGTCCCACTTTACCGATGCAGATATCCCTGCCCTTCCTAAAGGGAAGACAGCCGTTCAAGTTTTGGGCGATTTTATGGGTTACCTGTTCAAATGTGCCAAAACATATATCACAGAAGCCCATACTTGCCTTTGGGAATCGCTCGAGAACGACATTGTGTTTGTTCTGACACATCCGAATGGGTGGGAAGGTCCACAGCAACAGCAAATTCGCAATGCAGCTGAGCTTGGCGGGCTCGTTTCTGCTGGGGAGGAGGGCCAGTCACGGATTCATCTTCTCACAGAGGGAGAAGCGAGCCTTCATTTCTGCGTTACCAGTATTTTTACATCAGATGCATTCGACACAACGCCTATCTTATGCTCGGACGAGCCAGAGGAGGAACCGGAACCGCAGCCGGACCGACAAGGCGTCATCATCATCGACGCAGGAGGCGGAACTGTTGACCTTTCCGCATATTCTATGAAGCTTTCTCCCACGTCATTCAAAGAAGTCGCACCTGCAGAGTGTAAGTTCTCGGCGTACTACCAGGAGTGCTATGACGAAGGGGGATCACGACAATAGGCAGACTTCAAGGTTCCGTTTTCATCACGTACCGGGCACACGCATTCTTGAGAGGTCAGTCATGCTGTCGCGACATGATCAAGTTTCTGATACATTCTTCCCTTAGCAAAGCTTGCCAACTCACGGTACGGAGGCGAGGAGCACCTGTATAACATGACAGAAATCTTTGATAAGACCACCAAAGTGAGGTTTCGGAACGCAGACGAGCCACAATACATCAAGTTTGGTGGCGTGCGTGACAAGGATCTTGACTATGATATTCGTTCTGGCCAGTTGAAGCTATCTGGGTAAGGGATGTCGTGCCTTGAAGTTCCTGTCTCACCAAAAGTACAGGCAAGACGTAGCCAAGCTATTCGAGCCCTCCGTTGAAGAGATTATCGCTGCTTTTGAGCAACAGCGGTCAGCTGCTTCAATGCCGATTACCGTAAGTTCAAACTCTTCCGTGCCAGCTAATGTTTACCCCTGTGAGCAGAGCGTATTCCTAGTAGGTGGCTTCGCAGCGAGTGATTGGCTGCATGCCAAACTTATGGAACATATGAGTACTCTCGGGATCACCTTTTGTCGCCCCCAACAACATGCGTAAGTGTCCTCATCAGCACGCATGGCATCTATTTTCATCATTTCAATTAGTAACAAAGCTGTGGCGGACGGGGCGGTCTCGTTCTTTATTGACCATCTTGTCTCGTCCCGGAGCGCAAGGTTCACCTACGGAACCGAATGCAACGCATGGTACAACGAACATGACCCTGAGCACGTAGCGAGGAGAGAAAGCGCATTTGAAGGCGTGACAGGGTGTTTAGAGGTGCCTAACGCCTTTGAGTCTATTCTCATCAAGGTCAGCTATCTCTTTGTGTTTAAACGTTCGCTGACAAACTTGGATTGTGCATAAAGGGCACAGAAGTATCCGAAGAGCAAGAGTTCAAGAAACCGTTCATCATTGAAGAGTTTGACCTCTCGCATTGTGGCAGTATTCACGTGGACATCGTAGCGTACCGTGGCCAACTTTTGAATCCTTGTTGGGTGGATGCCGAGCGCGGTGAGTCTGGTGTAAATCTAGTCATCACTAGACATCAGCTTACCTTTCTGATATCCAAGATGCTTATACGAAACTCTGTTCTGTGCGCGCTGACACGTCGAAGCTCGCTGGGAGCATGCAGCCTCATTACCTTCCCGATGGTGGGGGGACTTATTACTCCATCCTTTTTTATGTCGTGCTGCTGTTTGGCCTGACAGAACTCAAGGCGCAGATCAGCTGGACAGATCACGTACGTCTCTACAAGTACCCTATGATAACCAGTGAGCTGATTAGGTCGTCTTTCAGGGTGTGGAAGTGAGGTAAGCAAACATTTGAACGATCTGTCTATAGCCCATGCTTATCCTTGGGTACCTTCAGGAGCCCAGCGTCCGTCGTCTATGAGGATACAATGGTCGTGACGCGGCCGTGATATGAGTTCCATGGGCTTAGGAGAGTTCGTTTTGTCCGAGTCACCTTGTGTAATTACCGGAGTCGACCTTGCTCTAGTCCATTCAGCCTGGCCAATGTTGACTCAGACCTCAACTGTGGTGCGTTGTTTCCTGATGGAAGGGTCAGCAGACTGGCAGGTGCTGGCGGCGTGTGGGCGTGGGTCCAGGTTCGAGAGGGATGGTCAGGTGCTCCTCGTGTCCGTGACAATTCGGACACGTTTGATTGTCGTGTGCTGTAGCGGGGGGTCCACTTCACATTTATCCGTTCCTCCCGACCACTAGCCATTCAGCATTTCCTGACCATGGCCTCTGGGCAACCCTTTCTCGCAAGTTGGTCCTCGCTTTTGATGTCGGTACGACTTACAGTGGGGTCTCGTATTGTATACTCGATCCTGGAGAGGTCCCCAAGATTCATGGTGTTTCAAGGTGAGCAGAACTTGGCAGAGGTGCGGATGGCCCTGACGTATGACCTGTTCAGGTATCCTGCGCAAGAGCACGTTGGGGGCGATAACAAGATACCGTCTATCCTGTACTATGATCGTCAAGGTTCCGTGAGAGCCATTGGTGCGGAGGCGTTACAGCAGCACATCATCGATCAAGCGGAGGAAGAGAATTGGGTTAAACTCGAGTGGTGCGTTTGGAGCATTTTATGGCATCGTATTCGGTTCACTCGGGTGGATAACAGGTGGAAGCTTCACTTACGACCAAAGTATCTGGCATCATTGCATATCAAAAACAAGGACATACCACCTCTTCCCCGTGGCAAAAGCCCCATCCGGGTTCTTGCTGATTTCATGCGATACCTTTTTGACTGTACTCGGAATTTCATCATTGAATCTCATGCGAGCGGTGCCTCCATGTGGCAGTCGATGGAGAATAACATTGAATTAATTCTTACTCATCCAAATGGATGGGAAGGACTGCAACAACAGCACATTCGACGTGCTGCCAAGATGGCTCGCCTGCTTCCTGGAGAAGACGAACGTACAACCCGTATCCATCTACTAACAGAAGGGGAGGCGAGCCTTCATTTCTATGCGAATGTGTTAGCGTCGGATGCGCTCTCAGAACCTCATATTATTGATGAAAAGGACATCGAAGAGGAGATTGACGAGGGGTTGGAACATCAAGCGGTCGTTATTATCGATGCCGGAGGTGGCACTGTCGATCTGAGTGCCTATTCCGTGAAGCTATTTCCCTCGAGAGAATTTAAGGAGATCGCGCCTGCAGAATGTAAGAGAGTTTGGATTTATTTGAGCTCGCGGCGCTTGCTCATACTTTGTTCCGGTAGGTCGTCTGCAGGGTTCCGTCTTTGTCACACAAAGAGCCCATGCGTTTCTTAAAGGTATTACTATATGCTTTGTTTCTTCCACGACTCTCTTGCCATTATGTTTCGCAGCTAAACTTGCCAACTCACGATATGGGTCACCGGACATTATCCAACGAATGAAAGAGGTTTTTGATGCGACCACAAAGCTGAGGTTCCGTAATGATGTCGATCCACAATACATCAAGTTTGGTACTGTAGGTGACAAAGATCTTCAATACAACATACGTTCTGGTCAGCTCAAGTTGGTTGGGTGAGCAGCTTCTTGCCGGAGTACTCGGAGCTGATATTTGATACTCAGAGAGGAAGTTGCGAAATTCTTCGAGCCCTCGGTAGAGGCAATTGTAGATGCATTTGAGAAACAACGTCAAGCAGCAAAAGGGCTGGGATTTCACATCACGGTGCGGTTGACCCTGATATGTCGCGATTTTTAAGCAGTTGATTGATCGGTCCTAGTAGCACGCATTCCTGGTTGGTGGTTTTGCCGCCAGTGATTTCCTATATCGCAGCCTTCAGCTCCACCCCACATTTTCAGAGGTAAACTTGTGTAGACCCCCCAGTCGCGTGTAGGTGTTGTGTCAAGGTGATACCATCATGCTTATCGCCTCTTCAGGAACAAAGCTGTCGCAGATGGTGCCGTATCTTTTTATATTTCCCCCTTGGTCACCTCTCGAACGTCGAAGTATACGTATGGTACAGACTGTATCAGAGTATACAACGGCTGTCTTGCCGATCACCGAGAGAGAAGACACACGCAATTTACTTTGCCATCAGGGACCAAGATGTTACCAAATGCGTTTCAGTCAATCCTACATAAGGTGTGCATTGGTTGGAAAGCTGTAGAAACCTTTTCTCCAATTCTCTGACAGGGAGTCCAAGTTTCCGAGGAAAATGAATTCCGGTGTACATTTACTGTAGAGCGAACCTCTCGCTCTGCAATGGAGACGGTTGAGGAGCCCATCCTTGCATACAGAGGAAATCTCGTAGATCCTCTTTGGGTCGACAAGGAACCCGGTACAGCCTAGTGATAAAATACTCCTATGCGACACTGACAAGTATTCATATAGGAAACTTTACAACGATGTGCAATGTGATTGGTCATACTTCCAAGCTCTCCAAGTCTTTGCGACCACAAAAAGCTGCCAAGGGTGGTACCTATTATGAAATGGATTACGACGTCGTCCTGCTCTTTGGTCTTACGGAACTGAAAGCACAGATAAGCTGGATGGACAAGGTTTGTCTTGTGATATCATTGCATGGGTGGAATGACGTACCTACGTGGTGTCTAGGGCGTAGAAAAGAGGTGAGACAGTCAATTCTTGGATTTCGCGCATTGTTCTGATTCAAAAGTATGGACAGAGGGCCAGCTTCGATCGTCTACGCCGACTACCATTAACCACGTGAGGCTTGTAACTTTTCCTTGTATTTGCGTGTACTACGAAATCTTTTTTCTTGTATGGCCGATTGGACTCTCCAGGAGTGATCACTAAGGAGCGTCATAATCCACAAATTAATTTCAAACAGCAAGGTCGTCTGTACCCTTCAACACTCATATCATTAATTTGATAAGCAAGACACTGCGCAAGTATGCTTGATTGTAGCGTACGCGGAACAGTGGATACTATGGCAATAGCCTAGTGGGCGAGAGTGGGCGAGGCGCATAGCAAAGACCCAGTAACCTGGGATGGGAAGAAACACCCAGCAGCTCGTGGGTGACCGCAGCCCGGGGGAATGTGACCAGTAAGCGAGAACGAGCGTGCACTGAGCTTAGTCACCAAACGTGCTCGGCGACGTTGCGCGACTAATCAACCTGAGCCTTTGGCACCAAGACATGAAGCTTAAAGTGCCGTATCAGCCAATTAGCTTGGTGTTAACAGGTGGGTTCCGTATCTTGCGAGATGGTACGCTGATCGGTCAGTTCAATCAGCCCAACAACCTGTGTGTAGGAAACTATACCGCTTTACTATCAGGTCAATGTTTTCGTCGATTCGAGCCTCGAGCATGACCAGAGGAAGAGAGTACGCCACAATGTGACCGAGGCAGAGGATCTTCAACAACATTCCGTGACATTTTGTCACATTAAGGGTCTACCGACTACCAGTTTGTGTTAAACGCGTTTGTTCCTCTCGACCACTGACTGGCACCAATCACAGCTTTCTGGTCATACAATATGCCCTCTGCCAAGCAGCCATACCGTGGCCTTACTGCGAAACTGGTCCTCGCTTTTGATGTCGGTACGACGTACAGCGGTGTCTCATATTGCATCCTCGATCCTGGCGAGGTCCCAAAGATCCTCGGAGTCTCAGGGTAGGTCATATTTTGTAGAGGTGTCGATGCTACTGAGGTACTGGGTATGGCTCGTTTCAAAGGTATCCCGCGCAAGAACACGTCGGGGGTGATAACAAGATACCGTCTATCCTGTACTATGACCGTCGAGGTTCAGTGAGAGCTATTGGCGCGGAGGCATTGCAACCGCACATCATTGATCAAGCAGAAGAGGAGAACTGGGACAAGCTCGAGTGGTGAGTGCAGATAGGGGGTTTCCTTACCCCTTTGTTCATGGAGGTGATATCAGGTGGAAACTTCACCTACGACCCAAAGGTCTGGCATCGACACATGTCAAAGACAAAGATATCCCGCCTCTTCCAGACGGTAAAAATGTCATTCGGGTTCTCGGAGACTTTCTACACTATCTCTACAGCTGTGCTCGCAGCTACATCATCAAATATCATGCGGATGGTGCCTCTTTGTGGAAGTCTTTGGAGGACAGCATTGAATTCGTTCTCACTCATCCGAATGGTTGGGAGGGTCTGCAACAACAGCAGATTCGCCGAGCTGCTGTCTTTGCAGGGCTGATTCCTACTGGGGACCAGCATGCGGGCCGAATTCATCTGTTGACGGAGGGTGAAGCAAGCCTTCACTTTTGTGTCACCCGCGTGCTTGCCTCGGAGTCGCTCCCCCATATTGCTATCGCCCACTCTGCCAACACAAAGGAGCCCAAGGAAAAGGAAGACCATCAGGGGGTCGTTATCATTGACGCAGGTGGTGGGACTATTGATTTGAGCGCTTACTTGGTCAAGCTATCCCCTCCAAGAGAATTCAAGGAAATTGCACCCGCAGAATGTGGCTTATTCTGCATTTGATATAGATGCTTCCTGACGAGGCTGTATAGGTCGGCTCCAAGGCTCTGTCTTTGTCACACAAAGAGCCCACGTGTTCCTGAAGGGTACGTTCTTCATCGCCTTTTGGCTTTTGACTAATCGCAATCCACCCCAGCGAAACTCACCAATTCACAATATGGGTCGCCTGAGATCGTCAAACAAATGAAGGACATTTTTGATGAGACTACGAAACTGGGATTCCGCAACGCCAACGATCCACAATACATCAAGTTTGGTACTGTTCGAGACAAAGAGCCCGAACATGATATACGCTCTGGTCAGCTTAGGTTGGCAGGGTAAGTAAACTATCACGTAAAATGCCTAGTGCTGACAGTCGGACACTCGTGCGTGAAACAGAGAAGATGTCGCTAAATTTTTCGAGCCTTCAATAGAGTCAATCGCTGAAGCATTTGCGGCGCAACGACAGGCAGCGACAAAGTTGCAAATCCAAATTAAGGTTGAGTTGGATTCTAGCAACTGGATATATGCGCGGTTTGATGGTATTCTGCAGCATGCTTTTCTGGTTGGTGGTTATGCTGCCAGCGACTTCTTGTATCGCAGTCTCCAACAACATCCTACATTTTCGGATGTGCATTTGTGTAGACCTTCTAGCTACGCGTTTGTCTTTTCCTCCACGACCGGATCACGCTCACTGGTTCCGCAGTAACAAGGCCGTTGCAGATGGCGCAGTGTTGTCCCACGTTGAACCACTTGTTACCTCGCGGACTGCGAGGTTCACGTATGGCACAGAATGCTGTGTACATTATACGCCATCCCTTCCCGATCACCAAATGAGAAGCCACACCCAGCTTGTACGACCGTCGGGGAGTATAATGATACCAAATGCATTCCAATCGATATTGAAAAAGGTCGAGTCAGGTCATTGGTTCATAGCTACTGTTCGTTTATTTAACAATAGGGTGCCCAAGTTTCGGAGCAGCAAGAGTTCAGACACACATTTTACCAGGAGGCGGTCTCAAACTCACAATTAATGACGATAAGCTCGCCGATTCTTGTCTATAGAGGGAAGGTCGTTGACCCTTGTTGGGTGGATGAGGAGCGCGGTAGTGTCTGCTGGCGATATTTTCAGTGAGTATCGCTGACGAATTTTGCCCAACATTAGGACGATTTACGGAATTATGCAACGTGACTGCCGATACTTCCGAGCTTGTCCTGTCGTTGCAGCCACAGAGAGCTCCTAATGGAGGGTTTTATTATAAAATGCATTACGACATCATCCTGCTCTTTGGTTTGACAGAGTTAAAAGCGCAGATAAGCTGGAGACACAGGGTACGCCTTATGATTGCATTGAGTAGATGGTATCACTTGCTTACATCGTAACTACTAGGGCGTGGAAAGGAGGTAAGATGGTTGACCATTCGATCTTGAGTATATTTCTCATTCGAGAGCGGGAGCAGAGGTCCAGCTTCAATTGTTTATACTGACTAGCATCAAGACCGAAGTTTGTGTACGTGGGTCCTTGTACTAATCTTTCTTGTCCCCATTCGCAAGAGATCTTCCTTTTTGTACATTATTAATATGGACTGGGTTATACAGGAAATGAGATCCGGATGCCATCAAAAGCATTGGTTCCGGTGCATGCTCACTAATTAAACAATCATAGTACCCTACGAGTTGCTTTTATCCCACCAACGACCGTTGGACCAGCCCGATGGTCACTTAATTTAGTACGTCTATGGTACGCAACCATGTCAAGGTCAGCGAATGCACGGTGTGGATTTGAGGTGTGGGAGATGATCCTCGACCGTCCTATAAAGGTGCTCCTCGTGTCTGTGGCATTGTCGCATTAACTATCCACCAGGTGATGGGCCTCACAGAGCTGACTTTCGCTAGCCGTACAGCTTTTTCCTGGCATGCCCTCTGAGCGGCTATACCGTGGCCTTTCTCGAAAATTGGTCCTCGCTTTCGACGTCGGTACGACGTACAGTGGGGTCTCGTATTGCATACTCGATCCTGGAGAGGTTCCCAAGGTTCTCGGAGTCTCAAGGTGAGTGAGACTTTGTGGGGGCGTCGATAGCGCTAACGTGCGAGTCGTTCAGATATCCTGCGCAAGAACATGTTGGAGGCGATAACAAGATACCCTCCATCCTGTACTATGATCGTCAAGGCTCGGTGAGAGCTATTGGCGCGGAAGCGCTACAACAGCACATCATTGACCAAGCGGAAGAGGAGAACTGGGATAAGCTTGAGTGGTGCGTGCACAGAAGAGACATCTCATACCTTTGCTCATGTAGCCGATGCCAGGTGGAAACTTCACCTACGACCAAAACATCTAGCATCGTCGCATATCAAGAACGAAGATATCCCACCCCTTCCCAGTAGTAAAACCGCTATTCAGGTCCTCGCAGACTTTTTGCGATATCTCTTCACCTGTACTCGCAACTACATCATCGAATCGCATGCAAGTGGCGTCTCTCTGTGGAAGTCTCTGGAGGGTAATATCGAATTCATTCTCACCCATCCGAATGGCTGGGAAGGACTGCAACAACAGCAGATTCGTCAAGCTGCTGAGATTGCAGGGCTGATTCCTAGCGATGAGCATGCGGACCGAATTCATCTACTGACGGAGGGCGAAGCAAGCCTTCACTTCTGTGTCACCCGCGTACTGGCCTCGGAGTCACTCTCAAATATTGCTATCGCTCCTTCTGACGAGGAGGAGGAGGAGGAGGAGCTGGAGGAGCCAGACAATCAAGGGATCATCATCATTGATGCAGGCGGTGGCACTATCGATCTGAGCGCTTACTCTGTAAAGCTGTCTCCTCCGAGAGAATTCAAAGAGGTTGCACCTGCAGAATGTAACTCTTTCTGCACTTCATGTAAATGTTTCCTGACTTGTTTGCGTAGGTCGCCTTCAAGGCTCTGTATTTGTCACGCAAAGAGCCCATACCTTCCTCAAGGGTACGTTCTCTGCGTTATTTAGTAATATCTGCCTGATCACATCCGCAGCAAAACTTGCCAATTCGCGATATGGATCACCCGACATCGTCGACCAAATGAAAGATATTTTTGACAAGACCACGAAACTGAGATTCCGCGACGCTGACGATCCACAATACATCAAGTTTGGTACCGTTCGAGACAAAGAGCCCGAATATGATATACGCTCTGGTCAGCTCAAGTTGGCAGGGTAAATCCAACTCTCACGCAAACTGCCTAACGTTGACTGCTCCTTCGTGAAACAGGGAAGATGTGGCAAAATTCTTTAAGCCCTCAATAGAGTCAATCGCGGACGCTTTTGAGACCCAGCGACAAGTAGCAACGAGGTTGCAGATCCAAGTCAAGGTCGGTTTCCCTTGCCGTTCTGATGTATTGGCGGTTCAATAGTACTCTGTAGCATGCT
Organism: Phylloporus aff. rhodophaeus; assembly: GCA_038094475.1. NCBI lineage: Eukaryota > Fungi > Basidiomycota > Agaricomycetes > Boletales > Boletaceae > Phylloporus > Phylloporus aff. rhodophaeus. The sequence goes on from JBBPUD010000384.1 coordinate 12,679, forward strand.
TTCCTTGTTGGTGGTTATGCTGCCAGCGATTTCTTGTATCGCAGTCTCCAACAACACCCGGTGTTTTCTGATGCGCATCTGTGTAGACCATCAAGCCAAGCGTATGTCTTCTCTCACACGATTGAACCATGCTCACCTGCTCTATAGTAACAAGGCCGTCGCTGACGGCGCTGTTTTGTCCTATGTCGATCCACTTGTCACTTCGCGGACTTCAAGGTTGACATACGGTGTAAGATGCAGGAGGCACTATGTTCCATCGCTTCTCGATCACCAAAGGAGGCAAAGCACCCGTGTCGTCCTACCATCGGGGACCATAATGCTACCGCATGCATTCCAATCGATACTAACAAAGGTCTGGCCTGGTTATTGGTGTACGCTTCCTCATCACCTAGTCAACCATAGGGAACCCAAGTTTTAGAACAGCAAGAATTCAGGCGCTCCTTTTCCAAAGAGCGACTCTCACGATCTCGATTGGTCAAGGTAAAGTCATCCATTCTCGCATACAGAGGGGATCTTCTCGATCCTCGTTGGACAGACGAGGAACCCGGTAAAGTCTCATGACCAACTGCCCAACATGCACTGACGATGCTAATCTCAACATTAGCACGGTTCACCAAAATGTGCGATGTGACCGCTGATGTCTCTGAGCTTGCCCAGTCATTGCGACCGCAAAGGGTTGCTGATGGAGGTGTCTATTATGAAATTGGTTATGATATCATCCTACTCTTTGGGTTGACGGAACTAAAAGCGCAGATAAGTTGGATACACGAGGTTCGTCTGGTGGTTGCATTGAGTAGGATCACTCGCTTACATTGTGTTTAGGGTATGGAGAAGAGGTGAGACGGCCAACTCCTCAATCCTAAGCGTTGTCCTAACTTGAGAGCACACACAGAGGTCCAGCCTCGATTGTTTACGCTGAGTAGTATTAGTGACCGGCTGTGTACATGAGCCCTTCTGTAACGAATCCTTCCTCGCAAGATTTTTTTGTATGTTACCGTGGACTGGACTTGCGGAGCAACAACTTCAAGGCGACGCTCAACACACCACGTGAACACAGCCTCTTCTTCCTCGAACCAGCATGAGGGTGAATGTAAACATTGGGATCTTCGAATCCCATGCGGCCAACAGCCGTGTGTATGCCCTTCAACTCACACAGCAATACCCTGAACCTACAACATGCCCTCTACGGAAGTATACCGTGGTCTTTCTCGCAAGTTAGTCCTCGCTTTTGACGTTGGGACGACATATAGCGGGGTGTCGTATTGCATTCTCGATCCTGGCGAGGTTCCCAAGGTTCTTGGTGTATCGAGGTGGGTAACGCTTTTCAGAGGGTTGAGCAATTCTGACATGTCATTTATTCAGATATCCTGCCCAAGAACACGTTGGAGGGGATAACAAGATACCATCCATTTTGTATTATGATCGTCAAGGTGCCGTGAAGGCTGTGGGTGCCGAGGCGTTGTCATCGACCGAGCGGAAGAGGAGAATTGGGTCAAGCTCGAATGGTGCGTGCAAGAAAGTGCATTCTCCGGTCGTTTCTTTGTCCTCATGACTACCGTTAGGTGGAAGCTCCACTTGCGAGCAAGGCATTTGGCATCATCCCACATCCAAGATGAAGACATCCCGCCCCTTCCCCACGGTAAAACCGCTGTCCAGGTTCTCGCAGATTTTATGCGTTATCTTTTCGCCTGTACCCGGAGCTATATCACAGAGACACATGCGAGCGGTGCTACTATGTGGCGGTCTTTGGAAAACAACATCGAATTCATTCTCACTCATCCGAACGGATGGGAAGGGCTACAGCAACAGCAGATTCGTCAGGCCGCTGAGATCGCAGGATTGATCCCTAGTGGCAACGGGCATGCGGATCGGATCCATCTTCTGACCGAGGGAGAAGCGAGCCTCCATTTCTGCGTCACGCACGTGTTAGCCTCGGACTCGCTCTCCAATCTTGCTATTGCTCAACCTGATGACCTTGAGGAGGAAGGTGATGTACCGGACCATCAAGGGACTGTTATCATCGATGCCGGTGGTGGTACCATCGATTTAAGCGCCTACTCTGTAAAGTTATCCCATCCGAGAGTATTCAAGGAGATTGCGCCTGCGGAATGTAACCTGTACCGAGATCGATGTTAGCTTCCTCTCTGACGCGTCCTGATAGGTCGGCTACAAGGCTCTGTTTTTGTCACGCAAAGGGCCCATACCTTCTTCAAGGGTGCGTGTCGTTTATTATACGTCGACAGCAGGCTCATCACGCTTTCCATAGCCAAACTTGCCAATTCACGATATGGGGCACCTGAGATCATCGACCAAATGAAGGAGATTTTCGACAAGACTACAAAACTCAGGTTCCGCGATGCTGACGATCCCCAATACGTCAGGTTTGGTACTGTCCGCGACAAGGAACCCGAGTACGATATTCGTTCCGGTCAACTCAAGCTGTCTGGGTAAGGGCATTCTTACACAGAATGCCGAGTACTGATCCTTGGATACTCGTTCTGCAAACAGAGAAGACGTCGCACGGTTCTTCGAGCCTTCTGTGGAGGCAATCGCTGATGCGTTTGAGAAACAGCGAATAGCTGCGTCTGCATTGCAGATCCAAATCAAGGTGAGATCAACTCCGATCTACTGTCACATCCCTGCTCCAAGTATTTTGTAGCATTCCTTTCTGGTGGGCGGTTATGCTGCTAGTGATTTTTTATATCGCCGTCTTCAGGAGCATCCGGTGTTTTCAGACGTGCACTTGTGCAGGCCCTCGAGTCACACGTATGTCTTGTTCCCAACATGACCGAGACATGCTTATCGCCGTTTAGTAACAAAGCCGTCGCAGATGGCGCCGTATTGTCCTATATTAATCCACTCGTCACTTCACGGACTCCAAGGTTTACATATGGTGTAATGTGTAAAGTCCCGTACGATCCGTCTCTTCCTGATCACCAAGAGCGAGAAGGCATGCAGTACATCCGACCATCTGGGGCGAAAATGTTACCAGATGCATTCCGATCAATACTAATAAAGGTTCGGGCTAGTGACCAGTCCACGGCCACATCTCATTTAGTCACTGTGACATCAGGGTGTCCAGGTTTCGGAGCGGCAAGAGTTCAAACGACCTTTTTCCTCGCAGCGAGTCTCTCGATCTGGACTGAACAAGGCAAAGGCGTCTATTCATGCATATAGAGGGGACCTGCTTGATCCTCATTGGACGGACGAGGAGCCAGGTATGTCTAGTAACAGGCTTGTAGGCAATGACAGCTGACGGGGATACTAGCACAATTCACCAAAATGTGCAACGTAACCGCTGATACTTCTGCGCTAGCCCGGTCTTTGGAGCCGCAAAGGAATGGGGATGGGAGTGTTTATTATGAAATCCACTACGACATTATTCTGCTTTTTGGATTGACAGAGCTGAAAGCGCAGATACGCTGGATGGACAAGGTTTGTCTCGTGATTGCGTTGGTCCAGCTTGATCACTTACACGGCGTTTAGGGCGTAGAGAAGAGGTAAGAATTGGATGGTCACGCATGTTTTTTACACCATTCTGACTCGGGATATGAACAGGGGCCCAGCTTCGATCGTGTACACTGACATCTAGTTTGTAGAGTCACCCATTGCTTTTGGTACTCTCGCGCATTGTGCCTTCGCTCTCTGGTAGTAATTTTTTGAATGGAATTCCATGATTCGTACCACATTGATGCCTACATGATCATAGGATACCGGGGTTGGCAAGGGTATGTTGCAATGGACGAGCGCTCGGTGATCAGAGACGTTGACCTGACACAGAAAAGCTACGCGGTCGGTATTTAGCTTGTCTTCTACTTCTCCATTCTGGCAATCCTTGTACGTTTTTCGTCGACCATACTACGATGTTCTGTTAGGCGCAAAGGTCATGTACGGGAGTCGTTGAAGCAGAAAAGTCAGAAAACTTCTGGCACAGTACTAAATTCAAGGGTTGATACGAGTGGCGTGAACATCAGTAGACAGAGCAAGAAATGGCATCACATAAGTACTGTACAAACAGCGCAATCTGATAGTGTAGCACTCGATCGAGATCACATAGCCTGACCAAGAGGAAGGGAACCGGAGCCAGAGATGAGAAACAGGAATTATATAGGTGAGATACCTAGAATTTCAGTTGTCTCCTTCGCGGAGCTGAGTGAGCTTTTGTGCGAGTTGATTGGCAATGCCGGAATCCATCATACAACGCCGGCGTAGCAGTCGTGCCACCTCCGTTTGCTTATCGCTCACTTCTCTGGACCGAGGGATCGTAGGAAGACGGTCCAGGAAACCAGAAAACCAAACGGAAGCGGGGGGCATAGGGTAGCGCCATTGGTTATCGTAGCTCAGCAAGAGTAACTCCAGAGCGGCTCGACCCTTTGCAGCATTTGGATGCTCTCGCTGTCCAGTGATGCACGCGTGTCCGCCGAATTTAAGACCGAGCTCGGCGATATGTTTCTCATTCCGACCCCACCACTCCTCCATTTTCGCTATGCCCTCCAGGCGCGTGACGACGACCGCAATCGGAATGCGTTTTTCGCAAAACACTTCAAAGAACAACCTATAGTTCGAGACCATAGCTTGGGAAATCCGTGTGCCATTCCCAGGTATGCAAAATAAGAGCAGGTCAAGCCCGCCTTTTGCCTCGATCTGTTGGATGAGCTCGAACGTCTTCACTATGGCACTGAGATAATTAGTGGTGCTGAATGAGGCCTCTCCCAAGCCAATGGTGTCCCAAATGTTGAACGTTTTCTGTGCCACTGAAAACCTGTGCTGTTTTGATTCCAAGGTACATCCCCAAGAGTTATCAGATGTCTCGGCAACGTGTTTGTCCGCAATCAGGTTGATGACCGAGCTTTTTCCGACGCCCGCTTCTCCAAAGAGGACGATATTGAACGAGGAGGTCATCTGGTTAGGATTTTTGAACTGATAAATCTTCGCATCAAACGACTCGGGTGTGGGAAGAGTAAGACTCTCTGCAAGTCGTCGTGCAACAACAGCATGCATCTTGGAACGAACGCGCAGCAAATTTTCCAGGCGTCTCCGCTTATCCTTCGCTTTTAGGGGGCGAGGGATAACGCTAGTAGCAAGTCGTCCGAGAAAGGCAAGGTCCCAGTCACCAGTTGAAGGCATAGCGTAGCGTTCTTTGTCATCATAACCTAGAAGAAGGTTCTCCATTGTAATCCGACCCTCCATTTCCTTGTCATGTCCTGGGAGTCCGGTGACGCATGCGTGCCCACTGAATTTGAGACCGCACTGGCTAATGTAGCGCTCATTCCGAGCCCACCAGTCATCCATCAATTTTTCTTTCTCCAGATGCGTCACGACAAGTGCGATCGGGATCCGTTTTTCGCAAAGCACCTCGAAGAACAGCCTATAGTTGCAGAGCATAGTTTGGGAAATCTGCGAATTCTTCCCAGTTATGCAGAACAAAAGGAGGTCAAGGCCACCCTCGACCGCAATCTGCTGTATGAGCGTGTACGTCTTCTCGATGGCGCTGAGATAATCTGTGACGCTGAAGACAGGTTCTCTCAGGCCAATGGTGTCCCAGACGTTGAAAGACCTCCTCCCCACGTAGAACGTGTACTGTTGTGACTCCAAAGTACATCCTTTGGCATCGGGAGATGTCTCGGCCACCTTTCGGCCAGCAATCAAGTTGATGACCGATCTTTTTCCGACACCTACTTCCCCAAAGATGACGACATTGAAAGAGTGCCCCATCCTACGAGCAAGGCCGTGAGATCGAGGCCTATAGCAAATCAGAGGAGCGAGAACAACCTTTGCCCCGTCACGAAGATAGTTCCTAAACAATGTTGTGGATATGAATGCGGTGACTGACTATTAAACGAGGACTTAGTAGGTCAACGTACTGGTTGGAAAGCTCAGCGGGGTGAACAGTAGGTCTCCGGCAAGCACCTGCTTTACGTGCCAAGCGTTCAAACGGTCAATATTCAACATTCAGCATCCAGCGTCTAGTACTTGTAGTATGAAAGTTAGTAACCACATGTTGCCAACACGTGCCAATTCGAGCGATATCATGCTACTACATATGTATAGAACAGAACTCCGACAATGCAACGTGGATAGATAGTACAAGGTTCCGAGATCGCCGATCGGGATGCCTGAAGGGCGCTGGACTCGAGGCAAGCAAAGCCCCGCTCTGCCCACGACACATCCTCACTGCAGCACATTCTGCCACACACGCATAAGGGAAGTTCGCTAGGCGCCAATGAGTCAATGACTCGGAGGAAGAATGGAACCCTATACCCTACTTCACATATCATAATACCATCCAGCTAGGGTCTAGTATGGAAGCCTGGACGGTGTCTGGACAGCCTTCACGTAGTCCAGGTTCCGAACACGAGGATCGATCATGATGAATCCTAAGTACTCCGAGTCGCCCTTTGGGTGATAGGTGGCGGATTCGAGTGAGGTTGAGAGTGCTGCGGTAACGCAGAAAATAGAACATTTAAGCCATCCAATTTCTGATTACACGGTAAAAAAAAAACACTGAAATTTGGCATAGCTCGTACCGAAAACTAACATGAAAGTAGGTAAGTATCGTGAGTAGACATCAAGGACGGCACGGCAGATGTTACAATTTGTGAGCTGAAAACGGATTGACAAGAAACTAGAGGTAAAAGGGCAACAATGGGATCCCTTAGCTTGCTTCTGGTGCCGCAGTAGTAGGGCGCGTAAGGTTCTCTGCAAGTCGCCGTGCAACATCAGTATGCATCATACAGCGATCATGCAGCATCCGTTGCAATTGCTTGCGCTTATCCTTCATTTTCCTGGGGCGGGGTATAATGCCAGTAGAAAGCCGTTCTAGAAAACGGAGGAGCCAATCAGAAGCGGGCATGGCATAGCGTCCTTCCCAATCATAGCTCAACAAGAGATGCTCCAATGCCATTCGGCCCTCCGTTGCCTTTTCGTGCCCTGGGAGAGCGGTGACGCATGCGTGCCCGCCGAATTTAAGACCGCACTGGCTGATATAATGCTCGTTCCGAGTCCACCAGTCATCCATTATCATCTCGTGTTCCAGATGTGTTACGACAAGGGCGATTGGGATCTGTTTTGCGCAAAGAACCTCGAAGAATAACCTATAATTGCAAAGCATAGTTTGCGAAATCCGCGAGCCGCTCCCAGGTATGCAGAACAGAAGGAGGTCAAGCCCACCCATAGCTGTGATCTGGTGTATGAGAGTGTGCGTCTTTTCGATGGCACTGAGATAGCCTGTGGTGCTGAACACGGGTTCGCCCAAGCCAATGGTGTCCCAAAAGTTGAAAGTCCTCCCTGCGACGTGGAACGTGTGCTGCCTCGACTCCAAAGTACATCCCCAGCTGTCAGCAGATGTATCGGCAATCTTTTTGCCAGCGATCAGGTTGATGACTGAGCTCTTTCCGACACCTGCTTCCCCAAAGATGACCACGTTGAAAGAAGAATCCATCCTATGAGCAAGAACGTGAAATAGACTATCTGCGGGAGAGGAATAAGAATGACCCTTGGGTTGCGAAGGTGATGGTCCTCCTGGGTCAATGTTGCTAAAGTGGATAGACTGAATGAGACGGACTACTTTGGAGGGTGTACCGGCTGCAAACCTTCAACGTATGGCGTGATGCTAACTAGGGAAGTGGGCGAAAATGAGGACCCTAATAATATGTGCCAGGTGCCACCAACGCATAGCATGAGGTCGGAGTCAATGAGGGATACCCTTTATACTCTCGCACGTTCTCCACATAACCCTTTGCAAACACCAGCAGGACTAACCGACTACGACGCAGCCAGCGAACGCAGTGACCATGGCGCAACCTCGGCGAGCAGAAACATTGACCTTTTCATCAATCTACGATGTACGTTAAAGTCAGCAGAGAATACTACATGACTAGGACTGACCATATGTAGACAGGGTCGGAAACAAAGCGAGGCATTAAGTGCGTACCCTGTAAAGTTATCCCATCCGAGAGTATTCAAGGAGATTGCGCCTGCAGAATGTAACCTGTCCCGAGATCGATGTTAGCTTCCTCTCTGACTCGTCCTGATAGGTCGGCTACAAGGCTCTGTTTTCGTCACGCAAAGGGCCCATACCTTCCTCAAGGGTGCGTGTCGTTTATTATACGTCGACCGCAGGCTCATCACGCTTTCCATAGCCAAACTTGTCAATTCACGATATGGGGCACCTGAGATCATCGACCAAATGAAGGAGATTTTCGACAAGACTACAAAACTCAGGTTCCGCGATGCTGACGATCCGCAATACGTCAGGTTTGGTACTGTCCGCGATAGGGAACCTGAGTATGATATTCGTTCCGGTCAACTCAAGCTGTCTGGGTAGGGGCATTCTTACACAGAATGCCGAGTACTGATCCTTGGATACTCGTTCTGCAAACAGAGAAGACGTCGCACAGTTCTTCGAGCCTTTTGTGGAGGCAATCGCTGATGCGTTTGAGAAACAGCGAATGGCGGCGTCTGCATTGCAGATCCAAATCAAGGTGAGATCGACTCCGATCTACTGTCACATCCCTGCTCCAAGTATTTTTCAGCATTCCTTTCTGGTGGGCGGTTATGCTGCTAGTGATTTTTTATATCGCCGTCCTCAGGAGCATCCGGTGTTTTCAGACGTGCACTTGTGCAGGCCCTCGAGTCACACGTATGTCTTGTTCCCAACATGACCGAGACATGCTTATCGCCGTTTAGTAACAAAGCCGTCGCAGATGGCGCCGTGTTGTCCTATATTAATCCACTCGTCACTTCACGGACTCAAATGTTTACATATGGTGTAATGTGTAAAGTCCCGTACGATCCGTCTCTTCCTGATCACCGGGAGCGAGAAGGCATGCAGATCCGACCATTTGGGGCAAAAATGCATTCCGATCAGTCAAGGTTTGGACTAGTAGCTAGTTGATCGCCTCTCATTTAGTTAACACCAGGGAGTCCAGGTTTCGGAGCCAAGAGTTCAAACGATCGTTTTCCTCACAACGAGTCTCACGATCTGGATTGAACGAGGCAAAGGCGCCCATTCACGCATATAGAGGAGATCTACTTGACTCTCATTGGACGGACGAGGAGCCGGGTATGTCTAGTAACAAGCTTGTAGGCAATGACAGCTGACGTGCAACTCGGGATACCAGCACAATTCACCAAAATGTGTAACGTCTAGCCTGGTCTTTGAAACTGCAAAGAAATGACGATGAGAGTGTCTAGTATGAAATCCACTACGACATTGTCCTGCTTTTTGGATTGACAGGGCTGAAAGCACAGATTCGTTGGATGGACGATGTTCGTCTTGTGACAGTGTTGGACTAGCTCGACCACTTACACAGCGTTTAGGGCGTAGGGAATAGGTAGGAATTGGATGGTCACGCATGTTTTTTACATCGTCCTGACTCGGACAGGGGCCCAGCTTCGATCGTGTATACTGGCTCCTAGTTCGCATCATTCATTGCTAATGGTACATCATGCTTTCGCTTAGAATCTTGTAGCTATACAAATTTTTCGTGAAAATGCATGTTTTCGTGTCTTGAGACCCATCTTCGTTAGTGTTGGCAGAGGGCATGCTGTTGATGAACACCTGGCAAGCCGAGATGCTGACCTGACGTGGACAAGCAAGCATTGCGGCTCAATCTTCAGTGACACATGATCTACGATGTTCGATAAGTCACAAGAAAAGCGTGTCTCATACATACTAATTACGGGGTGGCATCACAGTCAACGCGGTGATTTGAACAACATGACAATGGGTAGGCGGTACAGGGCCTGAGTCAGTCATGATTGAAGAATAACTTGGAGTACAGAGACACCCGGGATCTCCATTACAGAATCTTACGTAGGTTCAAGCAACCCGGCGTGATCACTGAGTGAGCTTTTCTGCGAGTTTCTCTGCGACATCGGGTTCCATCGTACAGCGCTCGCGCAACAGCTGCTCCACTTCCATTCGCATGACCTTCAGTGCATCCGATCGAGGAATCACGGAAAGACGGTCCAAGAAACCAAGAAACCAAGCATCCGCGGGGGGCATAGGGTAGCGCCCGTCGCTATCATAACTCAGGAAGAGTGACTTCAAAGCATTTCGGCCCTCTGCTGCCTTTTCGTGTTTTCGGTTTCCGGTGATGCATGCGTGTCCACCGAATTTAAGGCCACTTTGGCTGATATGTCCCTCATTCCGCTCCCACCACTCCTCCATTCTCGCTTCACCCTCCAGACGTGTCACGACGACCGAAATCGGAATCTTTCCTCCACAAAAGACCTCGAAGAACAACCTATAGTTCGACAGCATAGTTTGGGTAATCCGCGAGCCGCTCCCAGGAATGCAGAACAAGAGGAGGTCAAGTCCCCCTTTGGCCTCGATCTCTTGGATGAGCTTGTACGTCCCCGCTATGGCACTGACATAGTTCGTGGGGCTAAACAAGGGCTCTCCCAGACCCATGGTATCCCAAACATTGAAGGTTCCTTTCCCAACTGGGAACGTGTACTGTGTTGATTCAAAGGTACATCCCATTGCGTCAGGGGATGTCTTGGCAATCTCTTTATCTGCGATCAAGTTGATGACCGAGCTTTTGCCAACGCCTGCTTCTCCAAAGAGGACGATATTGAATGAGGAGCGCATCCCGGTGCGACTCTGGGGTCGATTACCCTCAGTGCGAAGTGAAGGTTTGCGGGAAGGAATGGTGAACACCCCAAGAAATCCTTCGCTATTGCTGGTCCCGCCACGGGTGAGGCTCTTGGCAAGTTGCCGTGCGATAGAGGTATTCATCTTACAATGTTCAAGTAGCATACGTTCCAGTTCTTTTCGCTTGTCCTTCATTTCCGAGCTGCGGGGCATAAAGGTAACGGCAAGTCGTCTCAGAAAACCAATGTGCCAATCAGGAGCGGATGGCATAGCATAGCGCCCTTTCCAACCATAACTCAACAAGACTTGTTTCAACGCCGCTCGACCCTCTTCTGCCTTCTCATGCCCTGGGAGAGCGGTGACGCACGCATGCCCGCTGAATTTGAGACCACAATTGTCGAAGTGGG
>JBBPUD010000385.1:0-23527 GCA_038094475.1 Phylloporus aff. rhodophaeus
TTGCCGATTGCATTCTACTCATGAGCTTGGATAAGGTAGTTTTTGAACTTCTACTGCTAACTCGCAGAATTGACCTCGTGTGACAGAGAGAAGTTGTACCTGTGGACACTCATGTTCATCAAATCGCAGCAAGACATTACGGATTTCGTTCTCTTGGAAGCTCGAAGAAGGCCACCATGACTCCTCGATTGTACGAGGAAATCAACAACAAACTAGCTGACACTTGGGGAGAATATGCCGGTTGGGCTCATACTGTATGTAACAAACACCACCTCACACTCTTGAGCTCATAGGCAAAGCAGGTATTGTTTACTGCCGATTTAAAAACCTTTTCTTCCTATGGAATGCCAGCATCCCCTTCTACCCCAACGGAAATTACGCCAAATTCGAGTGTCTTAATGTCAACACTGTCAAGCAACCAACAGACGAGGACAACTGTGGACACGGATGAACTCCCCTTAATTATATCTCAGGACAGTGACAGCAGTTTAATAGAAAACACCAGCCTCGTTGAGAGAGTGAAGAAGAGACGGAGAACTGTTCGATAGAGTACTATAACTGTGGCCATGTCACTGATCTATAAACCTTGACGAGGAAGACGTAGCTCAACCAGGCTCTGCCAATCTCCACAGTAAGCCTCTAGGGTTCATGTGTAGCTCACACACGCGAGCATATTGTCTGATTAAATTGGATGTCAATGTCCTTGAAAGAAGTAGAGGATGGGATAACACAGAATCTACCTTCTGTATTGTGTTGCTCCCAACCAAGCTCCACGAGCTGCCTGATCCTTTGGAGTAGAAAGCCGTGTGCACGGGTGTAGGTCTCATTGAGTTCCTTTTCATTCAAGGGATATGGCCCTCGATAATATCCTTGACGAGTGGAATCTCAGGTAGGGTCCTTCTCCCAAGTGTCAGTCTGGTAACTACTTTCGCACGGTCATTGTGGCAAACATGGCTCATCCAAGACGGCCAGTTGCACTGTCCTTGTCTTTGTCGGCTCGAGCTTGATGTCTCATTGACAAGGTCGATCTCGCATTACCTTGCAACTGAGCCCAAGTATTGCACGAAACTAGGTGATGGGCGAGCTCAGGCGTGGAACATGAAGAAGGCCAATTTTTGTCTGTACTCTGCCTTTCTTTTTTTTTGCTCGGACTCCACCTCTGTTACAGTGGTTTTGGGGTTTCAGGACCAATAGGCCATGAAAGTCCAGGGGGTCCTCCGGTAGACCTGCATCAGGTCTTGTTGGTTAGGTCCCATAAACCCCTATCCGCTGAGTTTACCACCAGTATGAACCAGTCAAACACGACCGTTAGCGGCTCAGGCCTTCCTACCCTTGAATCTTCCCAAATCAAGGAATTACGCCTCGATGAATCGCCTGCAGGGTTTCTCGCCTACGGACGTGTACTGCGCGCAGAACAACACGCTGTACAAAGGAGACAGCACATCACGGAGCACTTTATTCAGCGGAACAGCCAGCAGGGACAAGGGACGGAAACCCTCATTGCCTCGCTAGCACGCGCCGAAGTGGAATACGTACAAAGACAGATGCGTGCAGTGGCACACGAGGCAACTATCGACCTGATTTGTACCCGAGTGGTCGGATACCTTTTACTCGAATTCCACGCGCGGGCCAACCTCCTCGGCGATATTGCCCGTTCACCTCTCGTTGTGTGGGTGACGTCGTCGCCTGATGAAACCGAGTTCGACGTCATTGTCGCTGTCGGTAGAGTTTGCCATGACACACTCATTCGATCGTGGACGTCCAGGCTTTTTCTTTCTTTCTAGATCTCACCATCACCACCTAGTTTGGTCGCCGTATGTTCCGTGGGGGATGCCACCGGGCTCGCCACGTTCGTCACATTCCGAATTTGATACCATCGAGGATATGACCCAAGACTGGAGCGCGCTCAGCGGTGGTGATTATCAGACGTCTAGAAAGGGGGTGGGTGCATCCTGCGTCCCACTTTATCTTCCCCGTGGCTCATCTCCACTTGGTGCTCGCCCGTGACAGCTTCCAGTGCATGATATCCGGCGCGCGCGATCTGACCTTGGTCGAGAAATGCAAGATGATCCATGTTCATCGACCTACAGCGTGCATACAGTTCACATTCTCAAGCAATCAGTTCTTCAACGGGCAGACTCGGAGGAACCCGACCAAGGTGTGCCGTCCCATGAATAGTCGCACAGAGTTCGATGATGCTCATCCGTTACGACGCAGGCCCATGATGTAATAGCCGTACTGGAGTGGCTCGGTTGAAACGCACTGAACCTGTGGTTCGAACCAGCAGAGGTGTGTTGTTTGAGTGAATTTGTCAGTCAGTTCACTGATCATGTTGGAAGCCGCACCGTTATAGAGAGCGTGTATTCAACGCACACGATCTTGATTTCATAGTCCCTGGGAGATATGTCAGGGATGCGCCCATCACTGTCGACCTCACCTCGCGACTTGAGGGTGTCCCGCCACCTGGTCCCGTTTTGCTATCCCTTCATGCAGCATGTGCTCGAGTTGCGCACATATCTGGAGTTGATGCATTTTTTAATCCCCTGCAGTGGGATATAGAATGTGAACAGGAATACCTTTTCCTTTGACTAGCGAGGGTTTCACAGCAACGCTGACAAGAGTATCGGTAAATGATACATCTAACAATCTGAGATAGGCCTATAATATTCTATCATCTTACTGTACCCTACAACGCAAACAAAGGAAATAACATACAAGATACTATGAAGACAGACAGTGTATGATAGTTAAAAAAAAAGCAAAGGAACGCACCCAAAACTACAAATCTGAAAGACAATGCCATTCATCTTTTACAACTGCCAGAAGCACTGGACGGCGCGCCAGCATCAATATAACTTGTTCGTTGCACATTCAATCGACGGTGGGTATTCATAGCGCACGAGTCATGTTGCATCTATCTCTTGCGTTTGGTCTTGTTACTCGTTATCGACGCTGGCGCCATCGCCGTCGTCGCCCCCAGCGTCTCATAGGCATCCACGATCATATCCGATTTGCGCTTCCGTCCGCGTGCCCCAGTCTGCACCCCAGAAGGCACCCTAAACGTCAGCGACTGCAGCGGCGGTACCCCGCCCCCAACCTCGCTCCCATCCTGCGACGCCACCTCGTCCAAAAACGCATGCAGCTGCTCCGACGTCTTGCTCATCTTGGACGCATCCGTCACCTTGGGCACCGTCGACGGATCCAGCTTCTCTGCCAACTTGTCCAAATCCCCGTCCTCCTCGCTCGCGCGGGGCATGTCCATCAAAAACGAGTCAAAGTCAAAGTCTTGACCGCCACCCATGTTGACGGGCGAAAAGATGTCCATGCCACCCGTCGGTAGTGGTGCGGGTGGTGGCCCGCCGCCGCCATTACCTATGGCGGTCTCTGCGGGAGGTACATCCGAATCGAGCGCTGTAGGGTCGATGCCTAGACCCTGGAGGAGCGATTGGATGTTGCTTTGCAACTCGTCCACGTCATTGTTGATCTCCGTGGTGGACTCGTAGGCCTTCCGGAATCGCTCGTCTTGTTGCTGGAGTGCGAGGGGGTCTGGTTCAGACGGAACACCTAGAAGCGAAAGCGTAAACGGCGACAATGCATTAGCTGCTGTATAGTCAAACGGTAATCGTGATGGCGTGGTGTGATTAGGACTACTTGGAGTGAGCGTGGGAGCGAACTGGTGAGGATTATTATATGGGGATGGTGCAATAAGATGCTGCTGGTGATATGGTTGACTCGCTGGTTGTAGTATTTCAGGGGAGATGGATTGAGCCGCTAGGGCTGCGAGGAGTTTTTGCATTTGTGACGGTGAATTGAGGACAGAGGCTAATGCCGTTTGTACAATGTGATCGTTGTTCGTTGGTGGTGCAGGGGTCGTAGTTGTAGGTGTCTGGAGCGATGTAGCGTTCATTACGCCAGACGGCGGAGCGCTTAATGTTGGTTGGGTTTCTTGCGGGGCAGGACGAGCTTCAGCGGGAGTGGGTGTAGGTGCATCAGTGACACTTGGTTCAACAGAAGTAAATCTGGGCGTTGCGAACGACTCCAAAGGCGGCAAAGAAGGTGTATCCACCGACGACCCAAAGAGACCTGAGTTTGATATCAGTACAACCATGGATGAAGCCTTCCAGAGACGCACCGTTGGTTGAACTCGTTGATCGCGCACTCTCCATGCTTGACCTCGACTCCTCTTCCACAATCTCATTCACGCCCACTCGTTGGCCACTCCGACCGTCCGAAATCATCAGTCTTTGAGGCTTCCTAGTCATGACAGCATGTGGCCCATCCTCGTCCTTCCTCATCTGATTCTCAGCATGCCCAAACACCCCCGCCAAGAATTTCACGATACGATTGATCGTATCCTGGTGCTTTTTATGCCTCTCCCGCGCCGCCATCGCCTCCTGCCACAAATACTGGTTCGAACTCTTGAGCTCGTTCAAATCCGCCGAGATAGCCGCCTGATGTCGCTTAATCGCCTGTATCCCATTCACGATCGAGTTGATATCCAGCAACTGGTTCGCAGACAGCGTCCCGACTGCACCGTTGGTCGCCGTATCCTTGACGACAACAGGCGCCGCGTGTGCGTCATCGCCCGTCGCTGCCGATTGCTTTTTGCGCTGTATGAGACACAGCAGGTCGGGTTGTCCCCGCAGAAAGTGTGGGTGCTCAAAGTTCCAGAACTCGGTGTCCGACTCGGCGCGGAGGACGCCTTGTTGGAGATGCGGGATCTTGTGGAAGCCGTACATGTTGAGCTGGCGGACAAAGGAACTAAAGTTTTTGTGCTTGAACCAGCGGCCGAGGACTTCGCTTGCGAAGCGCTCTTGGTCGAGGACTGGCATGGAGGCAAGATGGGAGATCAGTCGCGGGTTTGGCGCGTAGTTTGAGGAGAGATACCCACCAAAGAAAGAGTCACCGGTGTCGGACCATCTCATGAGATCCTGGTCGGCCGGGTCGTTTACCATCCTAGTGAGTGTAGCGGGATTGAATTGAGGGGTAAATCACGAGTATACCCTGACCAAGATTAGATGAGGGGACTCACTCATAGAGTTTCTGCAGAAACGCCGGTACCAGCTGCCTGGCTGGTCTGTTCAGGTGAGACGAACTCCCTCTTGGAGTGACTGCAAGAGACATGTGCTGGTCTGTCGTCGCTGCCATCTTCAACGTCGTCGCCGCTTTTAACGTCGACCACAGCAACTTGGTCATTACACACTTTGTGATAAATACACGACAACATACAAAGTTACGTAACCCATATTTACTCTTCACATCCCCTCGATATCCATCTTCTTCTTGATCTCCTCTCTCAACATCACAATCCGGCTATCCAACCTCGACGACAGATCCATCTCCCGCGCGCACAAGCTACTCGCCTTTGCCAACATGCTTCTTGCAGCCCTGAATGTGTTTTCCCACTCCGTCGTCCTCTTCTCTTCGTCTCCCATTTTCTTAGAATCGTCAGCAGCTTCCCGTTCCGCAGCCTTTTCTTCGCCTTCCTTCATCTCCAGTACCGCAAGTTCAAAGTAGGCGACCGCACTGACCCAGGTGCTTATCTCGGCATTTGCGCTGTGCTTTAGCGCGTCGTTGAGTAGTGCTCGCCCAGTAACGTAGTCACCTATCGTTCGATGAACTATACCAAGGATAAGAGATCGAATCCCCAGCTCATCAGGGGTGTCGAGGTCGGGTACTGCGTCTGCTGGCAAAGCGGGTTGCGCAAGCATGTGTTTACCCACGATCCCGACAGGAGGCGTCAACACGCTGAGCTCCTCGATATGTGCCAGTGCGGTGACCTCATCGATATGCGTATGCGTATTCCAGACTGTTGAACATCTACCTCAGTCAAATCACATGACAACATCAAAACCTTTGACTCACAGATGGCGAATTCTGCAACGTCATAGTTGGTAAAACGTCATGAGAACGAGCACGAAGACACGGACCTTCCGCGGAGCTAATCTTAATAGCTTCCACGTAATAATCAGGATTGCCACCTCGCCGGATTTGCTTTCTCTTGTAGAACTCCACTTCAAACCAAGATATGGGAATCTGGAATTTAGGTTTGGGGACGCCACTCACGCTTCTTTTTTATGAAAACTTCCGTGGGCATCGTCTTCCGCCGACCACCGATGCACTGGGGAATCTTGTTTAGTAAAGTCTGTGCTTCACTCAGCCTTCCAGATGACATATAGCACCCTGAGAGAATCAATTCAAAGCCTCATTTGCCATTCAATGAAACTGACCTGCAGCGATGAATAGATATGTCGCGTGACTCCTACACATTCGAGGTAATCAATACTCCCCACCATGACTTGCAGTGGATGTCATATTTACCAGTTATTCTTCTTCATCAACTCCAAAAAGATCTCCGCGCTTTCCTCATATCTTCTTAATCCGAGAAGCGTCCACGCGAGCTCAAAGGCAAGCTGCGTCCACAATTGGCTATTGAACTTGTTTTTCAGATAGAAAATTAACCTACCAATGCATCTGCCTGAGGAAACGTTTCCGGTCTATCAGGTGCTAGACCTTGTCTCAGTGTCTCGATTGCGCCTTCGGCATCCCTTGTCATGCGCTGGATTTTTGCCTAGTAACCCACTAATACGTGATACGGCCCATTCACAGACAGAACACTGGATGCTCACCTTATTCAGTATCCATAGAGTACCCTCTGGATATCGTGCCGAAACTCTAGAATACGCCCCAAAACTGAAAACGAGGTTGATCGATCACGAGAAATCACACACTTGTTCACAATCCCTTTGTACTGCCTCACAATGTGTTCTTCATCTGCAAGATACCCCGTCATGAGCAGTATGACACCGTAATACGTCATTAGGACCAGCCTGGATACAACACGAGAATTCAATGTGTCAGGCAACATACCCCTTTAGAAAATGGACATACCCTGCGAATACGGCATGCACATCTGATCGGGCGGCAGACACAGCCAATGCACGGAGCGCGAGTTGACGATCATCGTTGTATCCAAAAAAGCCCACCACGGTCCTAACACATGACAATCACAATCAAAATATTTTTTTGACAGGGGTTCTGCCCCACCTGACTTTCGAAGGGAGAAGGGAGAGCACGAGATTAAACACCCCGTAACCTTGAGGTATTCAAGTAAAATAAGAAAAAGAACAGGGATGGTGACTTGCCAAATGCAGCGCCTGATAGGATCAATTCTTCAATCTCCCCGTTTGATGGGTTGCTTTTTGTGCCTAACGGAGGGGCTGTTGGTGAAGACACGAATCCCCATCTGGCCAGGAACCCTGATGGCCGTGCCTGTGGCGAAGTAGGTTGTGTGATGGACGTCCCTACACTATGGGTAGATCCTTTACGAGACAGCGCGGGGGTTTCTCCCGGGGTAGCATATTCATCCAGCCCATTCGGATATAGCGTCTTGAACAATCTATAAAATGATACATGAAAAAAGAATGAACGGAAATGTGCGGTATACCTAGTAAATTTTGAGTGTGCGCTGGTATTCGTGTGTCAATCCACGGTACGACGCAGGTCATACGAAAACGCTCGCCTGTTAAGCTCGTATCTGTGAGTCAATGTTTGAGTAATAGAACGGATTCGTAGAACACAACGTAGGAGAACTGACAGACATTGCAGGTATCCCTTGTATGACTCGCTATGGCCCGGCAGACATGGTATCAGGAACGGACTGTCTGTTACGAATGTGGCGCATACCTCAATGCGTGCGTCAATCCCAGAAGGAGGACAGCATCCGTGTGGAGAACCTCCCACTCAATGCCGGGGGTGAACCTATGAGAAGATTTGGATGCCTTGGCCAGCTTTATGTACTTTTTGGCGCCAGCCTGTGAAGCCTCAAGACATTGTGTCGCATCCTCCAAGAGCTCCGGCTAACGGTGTATGGTTGAAATGCATAATAAGGTGGTCAAAAAACACAGCGTACCTCCATACCAAGAGCTGCCTTGAGGAATGCACACACGCCGAGTCCCATGAGGTGGAATGGGGAGTCACGGTAGGGTTTGTCGTTGAATACGGCAAGCGCGCCGACCAGGTCGTTGGCAAAGAGGAGGTCAAAGCCTTGACTGGCCACGCGTAGGCTCTCTGTGGGATCCATGCTGGTCGTCAGATGGGTAACTTGAACTTGGTTGGTATAATGGTGTCCAGATCGGAGTT
Source organism: Phylloporus aff. rhodophaeus (assembly GCA_038094475.1). Taxonomy (NCBI): domain Eukaryota; kingdom Fungi; phylum Basidiomycota; class Agaricomycetes; order Boletales; family Boletaceae; genus Phylloporus; species Phylloporus aff. rhodophaeus. The sequence goes on from JBBPUD010000385.1 coordinate 8,143, forward strand.
CCGCTCCGGTTTCCGACAATCAACAAGAGTCTCAAACGCATCGATCAACAATGTTGACTGACACTTCTCCTTTGCAACGAATGAAATTCAGCTGGATAGAAAGCCAGTCAATTGGAATATGATGCACAAATTGATCATTCATAATAGACAAGATATATACTGAACTTGCCACGTGGAAATACAAAGTCCGATTGCGATGAGTTCCTCCCTTGTTCTTTCTCTGTGCTAACTTGGAATGATGACGGTGCGACAAATCACGACGGCGTCTCTCAAGCAACTCAAGAACACCGTCATCGGTAATCCATCCGCAAAGCTCGCCCTCGCCCACGACACCGCCTTCATTCACGCGTGTGTGCCCATCCTTTTTGTTTGAACATCCTCACTTACCCTATCGCAAGTCTTGTAGACTGTCTGAACCACCCACCGAGCTCGGGAGAACCCCAGGGCTCAAAGGATGACATCCGCATCGAGGCAGCACACGTCATTTCCTCCATCTCGTACGGTGAGTGCGACATTTCCCACACGACGTTGTCTCATCTGTCGATAGGCTCTGAGGTGGCACCCGCAAGTCTGTTCCGCGCAAACGCAATCCAAGCCATCCTCCGTGCCTTGTCCAGCCCACAGTCACTCGAAGCTCTCCCCCTCAAGTCTGCGCTAGCACGTGCCTTGCGTGTACTCGCCAGCGCCATCATCGAGGTAGCCGGTCCTACCCTGGGTCCCATCCGCGTCTATTCCCTACAGTTCCGATCCGAGGCAAAGATTGCACTCAACTATCTGTTCGAGGTTCGTTGTTGTTTGAATACACACGCTGGATGTAGACGGATCGTCTTTATCTCTAGTTTGATTCGTTGGACGTCTTTCTCCCTCTTTTGGCCGATTCCTCGACGCAGACCTCGATCGCGATTGCGCAACTCGTTGGTGCTGCCGTGCGTACAGAAATTCACAGGAATGCACTTGTTGAATGGCTCCCACGATTGGAGCGCCAGCGGGAAGTCAAAAGTAAGCGTGGTTGGGAGAGACCTGGAGTAGTACACGTTACGACAAAGCATGGTGCTTGGATCATCCGGACGTTGACAGCGATGATTCAGAAAAAGGATATCAAGGCACGTAGCGTATTTACGATTCATTATGGATACTGAAGTGTTCACTAGGTACAAGATGCGGCACTGTGTGCGCTTGCAGCACTCGCTATGGACAACTCACCCGTTGCTACCGCATTGGCAAGGCCACCGATTGACGGTGGTGCGTACCCTAACTGCATATATGCGCTCGAAAATCACCATCTATCCAGCCTCAACTCTCACATTGATTCTGTCCTTGACCAAGAGTCGTGTCACGGACGTGCAACTCGCCGCATCGTTATGGTAAGCCTCTCGAAATCCGTACGTGTATTTACCGCCCAACTTGGTGGAAATAAGCGTTACAAACATCATCCGTGCGCAAGCAAACAACCACCCTGGTACGGTGGACCCAGCAGCCGCACTTGCCGTCATCCAAGTTCTCAACCGTATCCTGATTTCGCCCACGGAATCGCCCCAAGCTCAAACAAAAGCTTGTTATACTCTTTGTTCGTGCCCTATTTTTTGATAATAGAAAATTGCTTCACAAAATATTTCTGGTATAGCGTTGTTGGTTAGGGACGAAAAAGATATCTGTCTAGAGGTACATGATCGTGGAGTCCTAGCAAACGTAGCGGCCCTTGTCAAGTCTATCACTCCCCTTGACAAGGCTTCCGAATGGGATATTGACGAGTCTGAGAGCAGGGTTGTCCTTCGAGAGGTTCGCCCGTCCCCTTTACCCCTGTTCCCATCGTTCATCTCCTACAGGCAGCACTTATGACAATTGCATCTATCGCGCTCTTTGACAGAGTGGTCAAACGGGAGCTAGCTGATAACATCCAACTGATACCTCTCGTTCGAACATGTCTTGCGCATAAAAGTGTCGGCGTGCGTGTGGCAGCCTGTCAATGCATTCGAGCACTCAGTCGTGATGCTGCGATAATACGAACGAATCTCGCCGACAGCGGTGCTGGTCTGGCTCTATATCAAGTGTTTAAAAAGGAAGACGAAGATCCAAGAGTCATCGCCGCAGCACTGGCTGTCGTGTGCAATCTCGTCAACGATTTCTCCCCGTTGAGACCGGTGGGTCATTTGCTGAGACCCCTTAGGAGTTTACTCACGGGAATGGTTGTCAAGGTCATGCTCGCCGACGGCTTGCTTTCGCGGTTGATGCAGCTTTCTACGATCGAAGATCAAGAGATTCGGGTAAGCGTGCTATGGGCAATGAAGAACTTGATATGCAAAAGCAGTCTTACTACGAAACGGATGGTTATGACGCACCTTGGATGGATTCGCCTGTCAGAGTGCGTTGCTTGGTGCCTTGGATAGAACTCTCCTTCTCTAATCCTATTACAGACTGGTAAATGATGTAGATCCCCAGATTCAAGAACAGGCATTCTGTATCCTTCGGAATCTCGCCGAAGACGAAGACGGTATCGCTCTTATTCTGACCTCGATGGGGGAAGATCTCGTCGCGGCATGCATCTCTGCAGGTCTAGACTGTTGTAGCGAACCAGTGACGCGTGAGGTACGTCCATTTGACCGTATGACTGTAGCACTGCTCATATCCCACAGACGGCCTACTTTCTGGGCAACATTTCCAACGGCACGCGAGAACAGCAAGACGTTATCTTTACACACCCGCCCCTCCTCGATCTGATCCAGGCATGTATGGCAGATGCAAAATCGGGTGTTCGCGCCCCACTGGTGTCGTGCGTGCTGAATCTGCTGACGAGCAACCCTCGACGGCGGCAAGAGTTTGTGGATGCCGGGTTCGTGTCGACGCTGCGACACTTGTGTGACTGGACGGGGGGTATGAGCGTGAGTGTGAGTCCGGGTGGGTTGGGGAATGTGAGTGGGAGACACTTGATTAACTCGGAGGACGACAAGGATGCTGCTGCGTTGGCGAGGCGGGTGTTGGATTTGATGGATACAGGTGTGATTGGGGATATGCTTTGATGTGTGTATATATCAGCACATTTGGAGTGGTTTGAGCAGATGTGAACAGAAACATGAGGGTTTACAGACTACTTGTGTATCAAAGACCCGTTGGAAGGGGCTATGAGGCTGGAGTGCGAACAGGGCAGCCTGGACAACGGACAGGACAAAGGGCCTGACTAGCGGCTGGACTCCTGCCACCATGCTGAGACCCCTGCCACCGCCTGCCTCTCGCCTACACCGTTGGATCAGCCCTATCTTTCCTTTTTTGGTTCACTCAGACTCTACGCTCATTCACCCGACTGGAGGTAGGCACTATACTTTACTACATATTATAGCCCCTACTTATTATACTAGATTACCAGCTCTCACTCGTTAGCCGCACCTCCAGACGCTGTGCCCTGCGAATCCCAAGGTCCGATTTGTCTAGCGCGTTCCCCCGCCCTCCGCTCCCCTTTGCCCAACAGGCTCCGTTTTACCACCCCCGCCACCCGCAGCTGTTCCCCGCTCGTACAACCATCCAGATGGCAGATCAAAGAGATTGTTTCTTGCCTACAAAGAAAACGACACTTTGAGACCTCTATCGAGCCCGAAAAGTACGCCTCAAACACGCCGTATGACCTATACTACCTCACGACACGGACTGGGCTCTCCCTCGTTCCTTTCCAATCCGTAGAGCCTCTTGATGCCATGTTAAGGCCATATATCGAATAATTCCTCCGAATTGAGGTAGGTTGTGTCCGATTCTTCGGTCCAGTCATCTCTCCATTCTTCCTCCCACAATTATCGATCCAGAAGGGTACAACGTGGCATGCAGACGGCGTTCCGCGTCACTGTGTGATTCTAAAAGACACCACGATCATGGAAGCATTGGGAGAAGTCCGTACTAAACCGTGTCTTGTGAGGTCCGATCTGTGAGGGGATGGCCTAGAAGGCATGCTTTCCCTCCGTCGGAACAACGGGACTCCGCCTCTGGGCTGGGTGGATGCCGTGTAACGTCATCGAACGGCTTCCTGGATATCGATGCAGCGATTCTGGGCTTAGGGCACCTCCTTCCAGGCACTTTATACTCAAGGGTTTATAATCCGTCCCCTTCCATCTCGAGGTGTAACCATGTCTAACACGAAGAACTCCACTGAAGGGTCACCCCCCGCTGTTTTCGACATTCCTACCCTTGGCTGCGCAGTCCGCCTCGGCGAGCTTTATGACGCTCGCTCTGGAAAGTTCCTCGGTGTCCAGCTTTACTCCCAGGACAACGTCAGACGGGTCGAGACTAACATCGGACACACTGAACTCACCGTCGGCCTCTCTACCACCTACCAGCAAAAAGCTACTCTCCTTGATATCGATGCTGAACTCTCTCTCGAGGTTCTCGGTGGCCTCGTCGAGGTATCAGGCTCGGCATCTTATCTTAACGACGAGAAATCAAACACCCACGAATACGCGTACGCCTTGGCCCTGAAGATGCGACTCAGGGAGGAGCGTATCCTCTTTGCTGAGGATGGCTTAGGCGATAACGTTCTCCGGGCTGCGGAGAAGGACTACATTAATGCCCAGCTAGCCACCCATTTCGTTTCAGCTATCGTTTACGGTGGCAAGTACATCGTCAACCTCGTCGCCAAACAGTCAGAGGTGACAAAGGAGGAAGGGATTGAGGGAAAGTTGGAGGCGTCGTTCGACCACTTGAAGGGGGCGATCAGTCTTTCTGGCTCTGTAGAAGCGAAGATCAAGGGGGAATTCAGTGATATGGACAACAAGTTCGATCTCATGGTATGTATGTCCATCACTCGAACGTGCTGCAACTTCTGATCTCTGTCGCAGGTCCATGGGGATGTCATTTTGAAGGATGTGCCGGTCACTCCCAAAGATGTCTTGGAGACCTTCCCAAAGGCAGCTTCGCTCATCACCGACGGTGGAGGCGTCCCAATCTCGGTTACTCTTCAGCCTATCCCTGCCGACCTATACAAGGCAGGCCTCATCTTCAAGATCGAGGACAATCTCGTGGATACTGTCCTTGCGAAGTTCTCAGGTCTCGATGATCTCCATAGTCGCTTTTTAGTTTTGCAGGATAGCACCAAGAAATTGCATGACTTTGTTCCCAAGCTCGACCAAGCTGTTCGCACCGCCACTGCTACGTACATTAAGGAGCACAGCAAGCTGCTCCACCGGCTTAAGGTGTTTCTACAGAACCATAAATTGGGGAAAGAGATAGATCATGGTACTGTTTTCTCTCGGACGTAAAGAGTGATCGTTCTTCTGATCTTGGGATTACAGATCTTCTGCTCACTGATGTTGATACGCTATATGACAAGCATGTGACTCATAACAAGCCTTCAGAGTCATCGGATACAGCCCCGCAGTATCCTTCAACCCTCGAAGGTTTGGAGGACCAGCTCTTGCGGATCCAACGTCTCATCACCAACATTCGGACGGCGAGGGGAGCTCTAAGCCCTCCTCCTGGTGGAAAGAAACCGGTAGAATTTCCCGTAAACCATTCATCTTACTTGAGCAGCTTTGAGGACGTCTGCGGATCTATTAGGACCCAGAGCGAGACCCCGATTTTTATCATGCCCCCCATATCTGGCAATGTGGCGCACCATCACCTCGTCATCAAGTATCTTACGATCGTTCGAAAGTATGCTCGTTACTTTGAAGACCCGGTCAACATTGCCCATATGTTCTACGTGGAGGACCCGGAGCATGTAAAGAACACCCTTGACAGCGACAAATCTTCCGGAGAGCAGGGGCTTCCTGAGCTTAACGTTCCCTCTCTCATCATCGCTAAAGTTGATGAGGCCGGCAACTTGACTTGGGATCTCTGGACTGTCGCCGGCAAGTTGGGTGACACGGTGCGTCGCAATGAGCTTATATCGGGTATCGATTTTGCGGACGGCGAGGACCTCGCAAAGGAAGGGACCAATCCAAGTACGAAAATGATTAGGGACATGGATGATCTGTCGTTCCGATTGGGAGTGGGAGGCAAGCCAGGAGGGTCTCCAAGGGATGACTCAGTGGATCCCATGAAAGATTTTTGGCTCCGATCGCGAGTGGGAGGCAAGCCGGGAAGGTCTCCAAGGGGTGACTCGGTGGATCCCAAGGAAGACTTTTGGTCCCGACCGCGAGCGGGAGGCAAGCCAGGAGGGTTTCCAAGGGATGACTCGGTGGATCCCGAGGAAGAAGATTTTACGTTCTGGTAGCGAGCTGGAGGAGGTTTGCCGGTCCCGAGTCCTATTGTTAGGTAAGTACACTTACTGTCCAACATCTTGCACGTGAGACCAACGTTTCAGCCTGCTTCCACTCCAGCTCTGGTCTCGCAGTCTCTGATTTTATGTGAGAATACTAGTTTTTAACGCAGCGTGTGGTGACATTGTCGGAGATCATGTACATGTACACACGCTTATGCATGGCAATGGACACAAGTGAACGAGATTACCATTGAAACATTACATGGGGAAAACTATTAGTACACGGGGAGTCGTCTATCGACGGCATGCCTCGCCTCGGCTATTGCCTCTTTTAGACGGTGTGGTTACCAGTCTACGACTGGAGGTAGGCACTATACTTTACTACATATTATAGCCCCTACTTATTATACTAGATTACCACCTCTCACTCGTTAGCCGCACCTCCAGACGCTGATACACTGCCCTGTGAGTCCCAAGGTCCGATTCGTCTAGCACGTTCAACCTGCGTCCTCCGCTCCCCCTTGCCTGACGTTGCACAACAGGCTCCCTTTTGCCACCCCCTGCCACCCGCGGCTGCTCCCCGCTCATGCAACTATCCAGATGGCGGATCAAAGAGATTGTTTCTTGCCTACAAAAAAAAACGACACTTTGAGACCTCTATCGAGCCCGAAAAGTACGCCTCAAACACACCGTATGACCTATACTACCTCACGACACGGACTGGGCTTTCCCTCGTTCCTTTCTAATCCGTAGAGCCTCTTGATGCCATGTCAAGGCCATATATCGAATAATTTCTCCGAATTGAGGTAGGTTGTGTCCGATTCTTCGGTCCAGTCATCTCTCCATTCTTCCTCCCACAATTATCGATTCAGAAGGGTACGACGTGGCATACAGACAGCGTTCTGTGTCAAGATGTCTACTGAGTGATTCTAAAAGACGCAGATTTGCCACTGGAAGCATTTCGTACTCAGAAACCGTGTCTTGTGAGGTCCGATCTGTGAAGAGATTGGGGGCCTAGAAGGCATGATTTCCCTCCGTCGGATCGACGGGACTCCGCCTTTGATAGAGCCGCCCTTGTGGGCGGATTATAACCCACCCACCTCCATCTCGAAGTGTAACCATGTCTGACGCGGACAACTCCATCAAAGGATCTCCTCCCGTTGTTTTCGACATCCCTACCCTCGGCCGCGCCGTCCGCCTCGGTGAGCTTTATGATGCTCGCTCAGGAAAGTTCCTCGGCGTCCAGCTTTATGCCCAGGACAACGTCAAACAGGTCGAGACGAACATCAGACACACGGAGCTCACCGTCAGCCTCTCGACGACTCATCAGCAGAAGGCTACCCTCCTTGATATCAATGCTGAACTCTCTCTCGAGGTTCTTGGCGGCCTCGTCAAGGTTTCAGGCTCGGCGTCCTATCTCAACGACGAGAAGTCAAACACCCAGGAATACGCGTACGCCTTGGCCCTGAAGATGCGACTCAGAGAGGAGCGTATCCTCTTCGCCGAGGATGACTTGGGCCGTAACGTTCTTCGAGTTGCGGAAAAGGACTATATCGACACCAAGTTAGCCACCCATTTTGTTTCAGCTGTCGTTTACGGTGGCAACTACATCGTCAACCTCGTTGCCAGACAGTCGGAGATGACGAAGGAGGAAAAGGTGGAAGGAAAGTTGCAGGCGTCGTTCGACCACCTGAAGGGCGCGGTCAGTCTTTCTGGCTCTGTAGAAGCGGAGATCAAGGGGGAATTCAGTGATATGGACGACAAGTTCGATCTCGTGGTATGTATGCCCATTACTCGAACGTGCTGCGGTTTTTGATCTCTCTGTCGCAGGTCCATGGGGACGTCGCTTTGGACAAGGTGCCGATCACTCCCAAGGATGTCTTGGACACCTTCCCAGAGGCAGCTTCGTTCATCACCGACGGTGGAGGCGTCCCAATCTCGGTCACTCTTCAGCCTATCCCTGCCGACCTATACAAGGCGGGCCTCATCTTCAAGATTGAGGATGATATCGTGGATGCTGTCCTTGCAGCGTTCTCGGGCCTGGACGACCTTCATAGTCGTTTCTTGGTTTTGCAGGATAGCAGCAAGAGATTGCGTGACTTTGTTCCCAAGCTTGATCAGGCCGTTCGTGCCGCCACTGCTATGTACATTGAGGAGCATAGCAAGCTGCTCCACCGACTTACGGAGTTTCTGCAGGACCATAAATTAGGGAAGGAGCTAGATCATCGTACTGTTTTTTCTCGGATGTTAAAGAGTGATCGTTCTTCTGATCTTGGGATTACAGATCCTCTGCTCACCGATGTGAACGCGTTATATAACAAGCATGTCTCATCGGACAACAAGTCCTCAGAATCGTCGGATACAGCCTTGAAATATCCTTCAACCCTCGTAGGTTTGGAGGACCAGCTCTTGCGGATCCAACATCTGATCACCGACATTCGAAGGGTGAGGGGAGTTCTAAGCACTCTTAATTCCACCAACTCTGAGAGTGCTGCTGGAGAGAAGATTGTCGATTCCCGTTCATTTTACTTGAGCAGCTTCGAGGACGTCCGCGAATCCATTAGAACCCAGAGCGAGACCCCGATATTCATCATGCCTCCCATTTCTGGCAATGTGGAGCATGATCGCCTCGTCATCAAGTATCTCGCGATCGTTCGAAAGCATGCTCATTACTTTGAGAACACCGTCAACATCGCCCATATGTTCTACATGGAGGACCCGGAGTATGTAAAGGAGGTCCTTGACGGCGGCGAGTCTTCCGGAGAGCAGGGGCTTCCTGAGCTTAATGTTCCCTCTCTCATCATCGCTAAAGTCGATGAGGACGGCGAGTTGACTTGGGTTCTCTCACCCCAACCTCCTCCACCCTCGCCTGCCGCCGATACGTTTGTGTTGACTCAGGAACGCAAGTTGAGCGACATACCGCATGGCGTTGCGCTTGTATTGGGTATCGATTTTGTGGACGGCACGAAAGACCTCACCTTCCAATTTCGGGTGAAGGCAGGGAGTATTAAAGATGAGGCAGAGGACATGGTTAGAGTTGAGGGTAGGCAAGACGCGTATTTCTACTTTAGGACGACGTATCACGTCATCATGCATGGCGGAGCCACTTTGGTAAACGAAGACAAGATACCCACGCCAGGCGAGGAATTCTTGGGGACCTTTGTTCAAGAAGTCAACAGCAAACAGTGGACTTTTTACTTGAACGGGGAAGAAACTGCTACTAGACCATTCACGGAGAATGAGCTCTGTCCCGAGAACAAGGTGAACTTTGCATGACTCTGCTCGCGCATCGACTTGACGACGGCCTTCCAGTTGCAAATACATGCGAAGGACAGCATACGGTGGGATGGTCAGGTAAGCTTTACGACATTCGATACTATCTTTCCTCATCACCTTGCAGCTGTTGGAATTCAAGGCGTTTGCGTATGCCCTCTCACCCGTGTGTCATTTTATTGTCTTTCTGGGTGATCTGATTGTGACACGCGTCTCAGGAGGAAGTCAAGAATTTATATTTGGCGTGGAAGAACAGTCAAATTTGAGGCATGAGGGTTGGGAGGACGTGAATTTGGCCACCGTATCTTTATGCCGCATTGTCGTTCAGTGTACCTATCATGTTTGTGGGTTTGATGCTTCACTGTATGGGTGCGATTCTGTGCTTGGATAAGAACTACCAGATAGTGTCACCGAAGAGCATCCCAGGTCTTGGTCGATGAATCGATGACTCTGCAACGTAGGGTATAAACCTCGGTATGTTGAGACGTTCACAGCCCACCTTGAACTTGGTGTCTGCGGATGACGGATATGTCAATGTCTGGTCGCTTACGGTATCACTCTTGCTTTGACCTCGATGAGCGAAGACCTCATTGCGGCATGCATCTCTGCAGCTCTAGTGAACCAGTGACGCGCGAGGTACGTTCATTTGACCGTACGACCGCATCACTGCTCACATCCCACAGACGGCCTACTTCCTAGGCAACCTCTCCAATGCGAACAGCAAGACTTGATCTTCACGCACCCAGACGGCGTACGTTGCAACTAGGTAGGCGTGCATGGCAGACGTAAAATCGGGCTCGTGTCGTGCGTGCTCAGCCTGCTGACGAGTAACCCGAGACGGAGGCAAGAGTTTGTGGATGCAGGGTTCATACCGACACTGAGGTTGGATTTGATAGATACGGGTGTGATTGGGGCATCATATTGAATGCTTTGAAACACCGCTTAATTTCTGTATATTTCTGAAAAACGCACTTCAAAGACCATTCAATTCACTGTTCTGGATATGATTTTGACTTTGATGGACCAGTTTCATATGATGGTGTAAGCATCTATGTCCAACTGATATTTCGTTGTCGAAACCGACTGGCTACTTCGCGAGCACTGAGTACACCTGGCACTGTCGTATGTTACGAGACCCTGCCCTGCACAAATGGAGCGTACGACTCCCACCACCCTCGCACCATGGCAATGTGGAACAACAGTCGACTAACCACCACACTACGACGACGACGACGACGGGGGCGCGGAAGCAGTGCCTTCATCGCCGTCACACGACGACATTGAGGGTGCAGGAAGTACAACTGCGTCCCCACCCATACAACGATAACGCAGGCGAGGGTGACCCCTGGACTACGACGAGAGCGAGAGCGCAGGAAGTGCAAAGCTGCACGCGGGGGAGGAAGCGGCAACGGTGCGGCACTAGCACACCCATCACCGCACCACGCTCACCACTACCACACCACGACGATGGGGGCGGCACAGTGGCGTGTACCTGACCGCCACGATGACGACGAGGGAAGTGAGGGCAACACAACTGCGTGCCCACCACAATCACCTTGACGACGGCAAGAGGTTGCGCAACGGCGTGCATACCACGACCACCACGCATGCGATAAGACCGCGAGGACGCACCCAGCACCGACCCGCGTTCGCCCAGCGCGGATGCACGCAGGTACGCCTAGCCCCTCAGTCACGCACACCCAGCGCGAATGCACGTACGAGCGGATGGGCTCTCCTGCATGCACCCGGTATGCGCACATGTAGGTGCGTACTCACCTGCGCTCACCCATGCTCACTTACTTCACCCAGTGCGAATGCACGCATGCGCAGGTGTGCCCGCCCCCATCACCCCAGCCACCCATAGCCGGTATGCGTGCGTGTGTAGGTGGGACCACCACCGCCATCACGCGAGGGGGCACGAGGCCCGCGCTCAACGGCATCACTCGGACGAGGGTATGCTTGTTCATGCGGATACCCGCGGGTGAAAGCTTTGAAGGTTTAAACGTTTACAGACCATCAGAGTACTCCGTACCGCCACTTGTGATCGACCACACCCAAAGTCTGATTTCCCCAGCAAGTTCCCACGCCCCCTTGCCCGACACCACTGAGAACTGGGACACCGGGTATGTGTCCAATCTTCAAGCTGTAACGTGAGCTGGGAGTCAACAAGCGTGAAACTAGGCCGCTCCCCACTACCTGCGGTTGCTCCCCGCTCGTGTCCCCATGTATGCGCGTAGCCATCTTCAAAGACACCGTTTCTTACTCACAAAAAAAACGGCTCTTTGAGACCTCTATCAAGCCCGAAAAGTACGCCTCAAACACGTCGTATGACCTATACTACCTCACGACACGGACTGGGCTTTCCCTCGTACCTTTCTAATCCGTAGGGCCCTAGAATCCAAGTTGATGCCATGTCAAGGCCCGATATCGAATGATTTCTCTGGATTGGGGTTCCTTGTGTCCGATTCTTTGGTTCAGTCATCTCGTCGTTCTTCCTCCCACAATCATCGATCCAGGGGTACGACGTGGCATGCAGACGGCGTTCCATGTCACTGAATGGTTCTAAGAGACACCGATTTGCCACAGTCATGGAAACATTTGGGAGGGGTTTGTACTCGGAAACCGTGTCTTGTGAGGTTCGATCTGTAAGGAGATTGGGAGCTTAGAAGGCATCCTTTCCTTCCGTCCGAACGACGGGACTCCGCCTCTGGTAGAACCTTTGCTGGGTGGATACCTTGTAACGTCATCGAACGGCTTCCTGGATAACGATGCAGCGATGCAGGGCTGCACCTCCTTGCAGCCATCTTATACTCAAGGGTTTATAATCCAGCCCCTTCCATCTCGAGGTGTAACCATGTCTAACACGAAGAACTCCACTAAAGGGTCACCCCCCGCCGTTTTCGACCTCCCTACCCTTGGCCGCCCAGTCCGTCTCGGCGAGCTTTATGACGCTCGCTCGGGAAAGTTCCTCGGCGTCCAGCTTTACTCCCAGGACAACATCAGACAAGTCGAGACTAACATCAGACACACGGAGCTCACCGTCAGCCTCTCTACTACCTACCAGCAAAAGGCTAGTCTCCTCGATATCAATGCTGAACTCTCTCTCGAAGTTCTCGGTGGCCTCGTCACGGTGTCGGGCTCGGCATCTTATCTCAACGACGAGAAATCAAACACCCACGAATACGCGTACGCCTTAGCCCTGAAGATGCGACTCAGGGAGGAGCGTATCCTCTTCGCTGAGGATGACTTAGGCGGTAACGTTCTCCGGGCTGCGGAAAAGGACTACATCAGTACCAAGTTGGCCACCCATTTCGTTTCAGCTATCGTTTACGGTGGCAACTACATCGTCAACCTCGTCGCCAGACAGTCGGAGATGACAAAGGAGGAAAAGATCGAGGGAAAGTTGCAAGCGGAGTTTGACAGCCTGAAGGGCGCGATCAGTCTCTCTGGCTCCGTAGAAGCGAAGATCAAGGGAGGATTCAAGGACATGGATAACAAGTTCGACCTCGTGGTATGAATGTCCATCACTTGAACGTGCTGCAGCTTCTGATCTCTCTGCCACAGGTCCATGGGGACGTTGCTTTGGACAAGGTGCCGGTCACTCCCAAGGATGTCTTGGACACCTTCCCAGAGGCAGCTTCGCTCATCACCGACGGTGGAGGCGTCCCAATCTCGGTCACTCTTCAGCCTATCCCTACCGACCTATACAAGGCGGGCAGCATCTTCAAGATCGAGGATGATCTCGTGGATACTGTCCTTGCGGCGTTCTCGGGCCTCGACGACCTTGATAGTCGTTTCTTGGTTTTGCAGGATAGCGTCAAGAGATTGCGTGACTTTGTTCCCGAGCTCGATCAAGCCGTTCGTGCTGCCACTGCTACGTACATTGAGGAGCATAGCAAGCTGCTCCACCGGCTTACGAAGTTTCTACAGAACCATAAATTGGGGAAAGGGCTAGGTCATGGTACTGTTTTCTCTCAGACGTAAAGAATGATCGTTCTTCTTATCCCGGGATTACAGCTCGTCTGCTCAGCAATGTTAATACGCTATATAACAAGCATGCGAATAACAGGTCTTCAAAGTCATCGAATACAACCTCGCAATATCCTGCAACCCTCGTAGGCTTGGAGGACCAGCTCTTGCGGATCCAACATCTCGTCACCGACATTCGGAGGGTGAGGGGAGTTCTAAGCTCTGATTGCACCAACCCCGAGGATGCTGGTGAAAAGAAGCCAGTCGATCCCCTCGTAAACCGTTCATTTTACTTGAGCAGCTTTGAGGACGTCTGTGGATCTATTAGAACCCAGAGCAAGACCCCGATTTTTATCATGCCCCCCATATCCAGCAATGTGAAGCACCATCGCCTCGTCATCAAGTATCTCGCGATCGTTCGAAAGCATGCTCATTACTTTGAAGACCCCGACAACATCGCTCATATGTTCTACATGGAGAATCCAGAGTATATAAAGGACGTCCTTGACAACGACGAATCTTCCGGAGAGCAGAGGCTTCCTGAGCTTAACGTTCCCTCTCTCATCATCGCTAAAGTTGATGGGGACGGCGAGTTGACTTGGATTCCGTTAGTCCCGCCTGGGCCTAGCAATGCGCTTATATCGGGTATCGATCTTGTGGACGGCAAGGATGACCTCACCTTCCAAATTCGGGCAAAGGATGGGACGAATCCAGGGACAGAAATGATTAAGCTTGAATATATGGGAAACGCGTATCTCATCATTAGGCAAGGGCTTTCGGTCAGCTTGCATCCCAGCGGAGTCACTCTGAACCAAAATGACAAGAGACCCTCGCCAGGCGAGGAATTCTTGGGGACCTTTGTTCAAGACATCAACAGCAAAGAGTGGACTCTTTACCTCAACGGGAAACAAATCGCTACTGCGTCGTTCAAAGAGAAGAGATTCTATCGTGGAAACAATGTGAGTTTGAATGGCTCTGCTCTCGCGTTGACTTGACGACGGCCTAGTTACAAATACGTAAGGGGAGGGACGACAAACAGTGGGACGGCCAAGTAAGCTTTACGACATTCAATACTATCTTTCCTCATCACCTTGTAGCTGTTGGAATTCAAGGCGTTTCCGTATGCATTCTCACCTGTGTGTCATTTTATTGTCTTTCTGGGTGATCCGATTGTGACCATGTGTCTCAGGAAGAAGTCGAGAAGTCATACTTGACATGGAAGAACAGTCCATGAGGGTTGGGAGGACGTGAATTCGGCCACCGTACCTCGGTCTGTGGATTATTCGTATGCTTTGATTTCTTTAAGCCGCATTGTCGTTCAGTGTATACCTATCGTTGAAGAAATGAATTCGATGGTTGTTTCTCTGCTATCCCCCGTGATTCATCCGTGTACGCTTGTACTTGTATGTTCATGGGTTTGATGCTTTACTGTGTGAGGTGCAGTTCTGTGCTTGGATATTGTCATCGAAAAGTATGCTGGGTCTCGATCGATGACTCTGCAACGTAGGGTGTAGACCCCTCGCTATGTTGAGACGTTCACAACCCGCCTTGAACTTGGCATCTCCGGATGACGGATATGTCAAGATCTGGTCGCTCACGGCATCACTCTTGCTTTGACCTCGATGAGCGAGGACCTCATCCCGGCGTGCATCTCTACAGCTCTAGTGAACCAGTGACGCGCAAGGTACGTCCATTTGACCGTACAACTGCATCACTGCTCACATCCCACAGACGGCCTACTTTCTAGGCAACCTTTCCAATGCGAACAGCAAGACTTGATCTTTACGCACCCAGACGGCGTACGTTGCAACTAGGTAGGCGTGCATAGCGGACGCAAAATCGGGCTCGTGTCGTGCGTGCTCAGCCTGCTGACGAGTAACCCGAGACGGAGGCAAGAGTTTGTGGATGCAGGGTTCATACCGACACTGAGGTTGGATTTGATAGATACGGGTGTGATTGGGG
>JBBPUD010000386.1:0-23332 GCA_038094475.1 Phylloporus aff. rhodophaeus
ACAGGTCAACTTTGCATCGGAGCAGGGTCCACAGGGTGCACTTACAGTGCGCCTATTTCCTCTCTGGACCACGAATCCATAAACCATCGCAGACCACGTTTTTGCTTCCTCCATTCCTTGTACCTCTCCTCTTCTGGAGAACATATAATGAGGACGAACAGCGATGGATCAGATAACATGGATGCTTCCGGCCTTCCGTCGTCAGCGCCATCGATAATTGACCAGGCTCGAGAGGTAGGGTCGCGAGCATTCCGGGGGGGAAGATCTTCGGGTACAACCTGCGCCTTGTGTTTACGACTAATCCCCTCGCTGTGGATCAGATAGGAGAAGCCTTTTGATGTTGTGAACAATGTTGCTTTTTCCTCTGTCATCCTTCGGAGCAGTGCATATATCCCAAAGTAAGACTTTCCTAAAAAAATCCCGGTGAGTGAACAGTGTTTTTCTACGACAAATGGCGTCACCTATTCCAGGGTTGCCAGTCAAGACAACGCCCGAGCGTTTTGTTTTGAAGAGGCGGGAAAGGCGGTCGTATATCCTACAGTATTCATCTCGCACAAGAATACAACCATTTGACCCATCGAGATGAAAGACGACCCAAATATCGCTTTCGCAGACTTGGATTGTGCACTCCTCTGGTGCCTTCGGATAGAGCGAATCGAGGATAGCCTTCCCAGGTGATGTTGTTCCCCACCAATGTTCATGGAATCTTCCCCATGTAGTATCTTTTCCACGGGAATAGATAATCTGTTCCCATCGCTGAAGGTAGTCAAGCGGCTGTAGGGACTCAGTAAAAGAAACCTGGCATCCGCATACAACGTACATCAGTTTTCTGTTTTTTGTGAGGGGGAGAACCCTGTAACGGGGTGGTGCTATGTTTTGACATTGCTTGGATGTGTATAGGGGCGGTAGATGGTGGTGGAAGCGAACACTGGGCTCGGAAAAGTCCGCGTTTGTCTTAGTAAGGCCTCGTTCCCACTGCTCCCGCCTGAGGTGTGATAACATTGCAATCATTACAACAACATGGCGGTGGTTTCGTCCTTAGCTTCACTGCTCCTTTGTGTCCTCGCATTTTACCAGTAGCCCCGCTTTCTACTGCACTCTCTTTCGACCTGACCACAATCGCAACGATATCGTGACGATTACTGTAGTGTGATACATGCCCTGCTGCGTGTCTTAAACTGCCGATGGATTCGTCGCGCATGGTGAGCTCTGAGAGGATGCACCGCCGGAGAGATGTCGTATCCTGTACGGCGCGTCGGGCTCGAGGGCCAAAGGTTCTTCCAGTGGGGTGCACTCAGAGACGCATCAGCCATCGGGACATGATGAGAAAGAAACGAGGACCTTGAGGGAAAGATTTGGTTCCCCACGGATATTCGACCCCTGTGATACAGCAATACTTACCCATCTGAAGGCGTTCCTCTCTCCGACCCCGATCTCGCCATCGAGCGCGTGTCGAACTGAGTCAGGTCATTGACAAGATCCAACAGGCGTATAGAGTCATCCGAAATCCGCTTGACAAATAGGCGACCAAAGCTTCCAGAGGACAGGGGAGTAGCACAACCTCACAACGCCGGACTACCAGGCTTACGACGGAGCAGACTCAACGTGATACCATCGCAACACAAAGCGTGCATTCAAATGACGAGAGACCAGCTTACGACGACAGCAATCGCTCTGCGTAACGAGGTCATGGTCAGGGCTCGA
The DNA here is from genome assembly GCA_038094475.1 of Phylloporus aff. rhodophaeus. Taxonomy (NCBI): domain Eukaryota; kingdom Fungi; phylum Basidiomycota; class Agaricomycetes; order Boletales; family Boletaceae; genus Phylloporus; species Phylloporus aff. rhodophaeus. The sequence goes on from JBBPUD010000386.1 coordinate 1,705, forward strand.
ATGACACAGTACCAGGTAACCAAACGTCGACTTATGATACAAAAAACGAACATCAGATGGAACTTGGGTATGGATAATAAAACGTGATGAGGACAAATCAAAAGTAACGCATACCTAGTAGAATTAAAGTCAGCGCCGACAAACCTCTGAAGAAGAAGAAACCAACATACATGGTCGAACGAAAACCTCAAATTCCGACATGGACAAAAACGATCCGTTTCTCCAACAACACCTCGTCGGTGGTCTCCGATGCCGCCGCGTGCTCGAAGCAGACATCCAGATGATTGAACATCTCCCTGTAGAACCCCGTCACGACCTGGTACGCAACTCCACCATCCACTCACCACAATGTCCCGATCACCTCATTGAAACATGCAAATTGCATCCCAGCCGCGAGATGGAGCACCTCGTCTGGCGTCGACGCATACCCGACTGCTGCATGGGATGCAGACTAGAAGGCAAACTCGGAGCTGTTGTAGTGCTCCTCGGTGATGCGTATGAGGTGAGTGTTCCGTCTCACATCGCAAACCACGAGTCAAGGCGTTTGTTCGCATGCTGTGCGCCATGACAGGCAATATGCATCCAACAGTGCTCCCGGAACGCGTATACGGCGCTGTCGGTGGTCGTCGCACTGCCAGTGACGGTCAGGGTTTGACCTGGCAAGTCTTTTCCTAGATTCTGAAGCGGGTGGGTCCCGAATGTCACACCCGCGGGCGTGTTTGTCTCATGGATCCTGCAGATCCCGTGCTCGATCACTGAGCTTGACGTCTGCAGCTGGCCGCGCCTGACCGACGGCTGCAAACGAAATCACGTTCGCCATTCCAGAGGCATCGTGGGTCTCAGAAGGCGAGAGAAAGGTAGAGACGAGGTTGGCACTGCAGGACGAAGAGTATATTAGCGCTTTGCACACGAATGCAACAAAACCCACACGGGACAAAGTAGGACGGGAAAGAGACCAGAACAGGCGTACAATCACAAAAAATAGGCAGGATATGGCGCATGAAAACAGGAAAGGTTGTGGGGTGGGAGGTGAGGGAATGCGATCGACAAGAGCGGCGGGTAGGACGACTAGACGGCCATAACCCAGGGAAAGAGAAATAGACAAGACGGGAGGGAAAGCGGGTGCTGGAGCAGAGGACGGTAGATAGAGGATAGAAGGGAATTTTCGGCAGAAGTGGGAATGAACGAAAGACAAGTATGTAAGGAGATCGGTGAGAACAGACAAGGATAGAAGGCGTGAGTACCTACTAGTAGGCACGCCGAACACAGGTATAGCGTTTAGGGACGATTTCGAGAAGTTGGGTGGAAGCGTTGATTCGTAGTTGTACAGAATAGAAAACTTGGGGACTGTTTGGCGCAGAAAATCTGAGGTTCGGCCAGTCCGGGAGTCCGGGCCTGGGAATGAGTCTATGTCAGCGATAATGGTCTGAATCGCCAGGACTTGCGACTGACTGTCATAGTGGATACTCCCCCACGCCATGGAGGTCTGGTTGACGGACACGTCGAGAAAGAACGATGGAGAAGATGCCGTTCACGCGGCCGAGGGTGGTGTCGGTGGCATTGCCATTCTTGACGACCAATAAGCATGGCTCGCCGTCCGGGTCCTACATGTCGGGGGTGTGCATCAATTCGTCAGTGATGGTGCCAATAGGCAGAAGCAGACGATCGTTGAGATTCCAGTCGGCGTCTCCACGAGGGAAACATCTGATCGTGAACTTGTCGGGCGCCAGCTTCGCTCCTAGATACGAACAAGGAAAAAGGTCTTTGTCGGGTGGATGGTCAAGACGTACCAAGGTCCAACTTATTGCCTCGGAGGCAGTCACCAAGCTTGTCCTGGTCTACGTGGAAAATTCCCCAATCCAAGTTCGTGAAATGATGTTCACCAACGCTGAGGCGGATGGCGGTTCTCTTTCCTGTTGAGCAACGCCCTGGCAAGCGCCACTATCGCCTTGTCAATGTCTAGCAACCTCCGAGCCTCGATCCAGGCCGCCTTTGCCATCTCAACGTCGACAGTGTCGGTACCCTCCTCCCCCTTCAATCTGACTCCCCTAGTGCTCAACCACGATGCCGTGTCGTCTGATCCTGAGTTTGATCCAATCAATGAGTGAAGGCACTCTTGCAGAGCTGTCGTCACCTTTTGCGAGGTAGAGGGTCATCGTCCCCCAAGTGTCGAGCCTGGTACTGATAGTGAGGGGATCTAGATGATCATTACCTTGATGATCTACAAGTCCTAACATGGACACCTTTTTTAACTTTGAAACCAAGCACGGTATAGTACACGTATTGGAGTGGACAGGATGTGTTCAAAGCCCCAGATCTTTCATACACGTCGCGCTAAAACGAGTCTAGACAGGTCTGGCCTTGATCCTAGACCTTTTTGAGATTGGATGTACCCTGATACACTACCTATGATGCGTTACACCTATATGCTTCCCGTGCGAGCCAACGCGGACGGGTTCGACAAGAAATGCATAACAATAGACACCCGAGAATTGTGAAATATTAAAAGTGCACGAAACCATTGCTCCGAATGATCCACAGTGAACGCGATAAATAGCAATGTACGAGAAAGCAACCAGACAGCTATAGCAGCGGTAGCCATTGACCTTGAACAGGCATCAGCGCGCGTCAAGGGCAACAGAGAGACACCCACCAATGACGATACTCGGGAGATCGAAAATATCTCTCTTGATCGAGAAACAAAACGTGGCTGGTAGCGGAGCACCAGACGGCTTGAGCAAGACACAATGCGAGTAGACGGCCTTGGTCGTGTTCTCAAACGCATGCGACGCAAAGTTTTCCCAGTACTCGACCACGGATTGATTTTCAAACAACTGCGTTACTTGATTGGGTGTACCGTCAGAGTGAGAATGAAATCGTTACCTCGTAAATATATTTCCGTCTCCCGACGAGTTCTTCCATCGGCCATTCCGTCAACATGCAAAACTCGGGTGCGACGAGACAGATCTCGCCCGTGCGTCGCCATACGACGGTTGGCGTACCGCTATACGAAATCAGCTTTTCAAGTTCCTAGACGGAATGAGCCATCACATGATGGGAGATGAAACGAGACCTACGAGCAACGAGCGTTGGAAACACCGTTCCACAAACACCTCGTCTTCGTCTGTCATGGGCATTTGCAGGGCGATCAGCGATGGCCGGAATATGGCAAGGGCCCGGACAATGCGCAAAATGTCATTCTTTTCAAATCTGTCACCCCAAGTATCCCAACACAGGGTATCATCAGGAATGGACCTTTATGGGCCATGCATGTGTCGCACGCAATCACAAGAGAGTACGTACCGTGTCGGGAGGTGTTTCATGAGAAAGTGGTAGCCTTCGGTATAGTCGTAGGGTGTGGTGACGTTGAGAGGCTGTTGGCAAGTTAGCGCACACGACTATAAACCGGAACGTATGCGCACGGAATGGTGCTCCAGACTGCTGTGGGGTGTTGAGGTGGTCGATGATGGGGAAGGATGTGCAGAGGGTTCGAGAGAGTGAGGACCAGCCTCTTTGGAGGACACGCGCGAGATGGTGAGTGGTGTCGTGCTCGCGACGTCACGGGGGTAACGTGGGGGTAGTGGTGAGTAGTAGGAGAGATCGGCCGTGCCATCTTGACGTGAGAATTGCGTCGGAGAGTAGGAGATAAAGGCAGCGGTGGGCGAGGGTTGTGCGGTTACGGCAAGGGTCGGTTCGGATATGGACAGACGACCCGTTTCTGCAAAGGGATAGGACGGTTGGTAGCTGGGCTGGGCATGGAGTGGTTCCGGTGACCAGGCCGAGTTTGGTACTGGTTGTTGCAGGGGCTGTGAGGGTGACGGGGCAGCACCTGACGCAGAATCAGGGGGACTTGGGTTCCCAAGGATAGCGGAAAGGATGGAGTACTCGAGGTTGGCAGCCTCTGAGCCAAAGGCAAAGTTGGGATCAAAGGACACGTTGAAGAGGGGATCGTTGGTCGGAAATGGCTCAGCTGCGGTGAAATGGGTGCGACGATCAGAGGGTAGACGTGGAGATTTACCTGTGGGTATCGCCGGCAGGGGCTGATCAGCGTTCGTTTCTCCGAGTGACTTGTTCTTGAGCTGTTCTGTGGTCACGTGATCAGGTAAGACGAGCAGAAGAGAAGAGGGCGACGGACCGAGCTCGTCGTCGTCGAGGAGATATTTTGCTTTTTTGCGGTGACCCTCGACGCAGCTACCGGCCATGCCGCGTTTTATGCAGCGCTGGCAGGGGCGGGCTGTGGATGGCATGAGCGAGCGACGGGTACGAGACGGTGCACGGACAGTCATCGCAGGTGAGATGGGCCTTTTGGCAGTGAGCACAGGCGCGGTTCGCCTTCTTCTTCTTTGGCCCGTCTCTGTGTTTCCTGGGATGTGAAGATGAGTCGCCGCTCTCGTCTGGGGAAGTAGCGCGCCTTCGTTTTGCTGGTGCTGTCTGTCTACGCTTGTCTGTGTTCATCTGGGCTGGGTTGATGTAGGCGGACATGGCTCGCTCTGGTGGTTCCATGCGAATGATATGAGGAGGAGGAGGAGATCTGATTACCTAATAATGCAGAGTCGTCTCGCAAAACTCGCGCTGGCCATCGGACGGGACTGCGCAGAAAGAGAACTCGATTGGATGTTGAAACAGTCGCAACCATCCATACAGGGCCTCCTCGACCGCAGACTCGCCGGTGAACCAATCCAGTACATCCTCGGATCGACACCATTCGGTCCCATCGACATCCTCACACGCCCACCGACGCTCATTCCCCGCCCAGAGACAGAGGATTGGACGCTCAGACTGGCACAGACCCTCACACCGAACCATCCGATCCGTGTGCTCGACCTTTGTACCGGCTCAGGTTGTATACCCCTTCTGCTCTGCCATCTCTGGCCCAGGGGGTCGACCACCGCGCTCGGCGTGGACATCGCCCCAGACGCGGTCCAGCTCGCGGCCGACAACGCTGCCCGTGTGCAGCCCAGGAACCCCTTTACGCCCATCCTCGGCGACGTACACGACCCCGCCCTGTTCGACCACCACCCACCCTTTGACGTCATCACCGCCAACCCACCCTACATCCCCTTCCACGCATTCCACAGCCTCCCGTCAGACGTCAAAGACTACGAGGACCCCCGGGCACTTATCGGCGGAACGGACGGCCTCGTCTTTTACCGCGCCATCGCTGCCCTCCTCGGTCGACCACACCTCCTCGCCCCCCGCGCCGTCATCGCCCTCGAGGTCGGTCACGACCAGGCCCACGCCGTCAAGCACATCCTCGCGCGTGCCCTCCCCCGCGCCCAGATCGACATCTGGAGAGACCCTTGGGACAAGGAACGCGTCGTGTTTGCGCGGGCCGCCTGACGTTCCATCCGCATCATCGCCTAGTTACATGGACGTACTGATACCCGACGTCGCAGCCCCAATCGGGTGCAAAGTCCCCTTTAGAGTGTCCGTTGGCACGCCAACCCCTTTAATTACCACCTCATCTCACTTGTCCCCCCGCCGCCGACGCCTCCTTTTGGCTCGACGCGCCCGTTTCCAAAGTCTCTACCCTATTTCAGGCAGCTCTCATTCGGTCTTATTGCGCACGTCACACATATCCTCCTTTCGGCTCCGTCGAGATGTTTCCACCTTGATCATCGTTGCTATAGTAGTCTTACTCGCCCAATACACTGATCGCCGTGCTTGTCAAATGTCCCCACGTTCCCAGGCCTCTAGTAGCCTCCCCATCTGTGTCTGCAACCCCCCAAACGTCACATCACACATGTGCACGCCCGGATAGTTGCATCCCACAGCCCGTACCACCTCATACACCCACTGCTGACTCCGCCAGTCCGCGTGGTGTCGCCACACCGGCACCTGTCGGACCACACGCTCAAACACCCCCACCTCCCCCGCACTCACCCACCCAATCACGTGTGTCCCCCGCCAGTCGGGGAGTGCACACGGCTCAAACGTGACACCCTGCAGAAACTGTGCCGTGTACGTGTCCGGCGTACCAGCCAGCTCGTAAAAGTGACCCCGTGCACCGTCAGGGCCGTGCGTCCGGAGGAAGAGCGCCCAGTGTAGCGCACACGGCTGCCCGCGCTTGTGCTCGCCCCGCCAAAACTGCACGAGCTCGAGTGGGTGACACCCTGGCGGGACGGTGACCGGGTGGAGCACCGGTGAGGGCGTGCGCGACGAGAGGAATGGCGGCGAGGGGGCGGCGATAGGGGTGAGCATGCCAAGGGCAGGAACAGGAACGGGCGGATACCCCGTGGGATTCATCTGCCTCTGAGCCTCTGCGCGCGTCAGCCAATGGGACTGTGCATGAGAGGGTACGTACGCGATGCGCCGTTGGTGTACGCGTACATTGGTGTTCGAATGCAATCTTGAGTGCAGATGCCCCGGTCGAGGGGACGACCGTCTTTATACCCCTTGCGGTCCATTCGCGTGGACGAGTACGTGACATGCTTTTCGGATAGACGTTGTGGTCCACATTGGTTTTGCTTCCGCGGGTCAAAACTTCATTCATTTGCAGGTGTGGCCGCGTGCGTCTGGTGGGCTTTGTGGTGCTCTGCCAACGGACAATGCCGTGGTCACAGCCTAGGTGCGTGGTCGTGCTGCGTTCCAGACGCGTCGATGGTGTGGTTAATGAAGAGACGAGGGAACGAGGATCGCGATGCCACCGAAATCGGGTGAAACTGACCGCGAAATGAACCCGCGGCGACGCGCTCATCTCGACGGTAGTACCTTCATACCGTCCCTCGAGTTACGGGCGATGCTAGGTTGCACTCCACGTGGGGTCGATATGTGCGTCGCGGGATCTACGCATTGCCTGTTCTAACTCACCGGGCACCATGCTGTACATCTTCCATTCTAAAGCCATGGCTATGTGACGATGGTATCGGATGGGGTTATGGTGCGATTGGAGCACGTCGGCGAGCGACAGAGATGGATCAATGGATACCACAGCGCTGCTGAACAGTGACGGTGTCTGTATAAAGTCAAATCGCTCACAGGGATCGCACGTGGGTGCAGGGATGATTCAAAATGGAACAGTAGCTTGTCGAACGGTGTGGTTTGGCGAAGCAGGGTGGACCCTCGTCGAAGCCAGGGAATCCGGTGGAGTGGTCTCTGGAATGGAATGCAGAGGCATCCCCGTATTAACAGACGGTCTCCGAGCGGGGAAGGATCAAATCAGTATGTTGGTCTACGAAGCAACGCACTTGCCGTGATCCTGAACCTTCCTACAGACTCGACTGCGTATTGATACGAGGTGGGACAGCCCTTGGTCCGCTGCTCTCAACGGGGAACACTCGTCAAGGCTAGCGATAAGATACAAGTTAAATACCCCCAACTCCGACTTGTCTCCACTCCAGCCATGTCTTATCAGAGAATCCCCCCCGACGCATTCAACGCAACGTTTGGTCAGACGACCGGTGTGTACGCTCCTTAGATTACCTCTGTTGCTCATCTCTCTCTCCAGAGCTTTCGAGCGTCGCGCTCGGGGGCAAGATCGTCAAGGTCTCTGACGAGTTCTTTGCCGCGGCCTTTCATCTCCTCCTCGTCGAGGTAAGCCCCAATCCATCCATAATACGTTGAATCGCGATCAGCCGTCATAGCCTGCGCCGAGTCTCAAGGGTCAGTTCGGACCCAATGGTGCATTATATAGCGGCTGGGAGTCACGAAGACACAACCCAGCATTTGATTGGTGCGTTCGGTCCAGCCCTCCATGTAACAGCCGATACACATCATATAGGTGCATCATCCGCCTAGGAACCACGGGCACGATTTTCGGATTCGACGTGGACACGTCTCACTTTTCGGGTACGTCTCCCGCCATGTTCCCGCGCCCAAACTCAATCATGGATCCGTGTCGCAGGCAACGAGGCACCCGAGGTCTCGGTCGACGCTCTCCTCGCTCCAGGCTCTGATTCCGAGATAGATCTGGCGAGTGCATCGGTGGGTGCATGCGTCGTTCACCCTGGATACTGACCGGGCTTCTCTTTGGCCAGTGGACGGAGATACTGCCCAAAGTCCCGCTCGCGCCCTCGTCCCGACATCTCTTTCAGATCCCTGCCACTGCACGGTACAGCCACGTCAAACTCAACATGTATCCCGATGGGGGTATCGTGAGTACGCGCCGATTATCGATTATCGTGCAGGGTGTGATGCGCGCAATGTTATCGCAGGCACGCTTTAGGGTCTATGGTGACGTTGCGCCAGTTCAACCGGCCGACGAGACCGAACTGTTTGATCTCGCCCACGTCTTTGCGGGCGGGCGAGTCGTGTACACGTCGGACCAGCATTTTGGGGTCGGTTCCAATTTGATCTTGCCAGGACGAGGTGAGAATGACGTGTGAGCGCGACCTGGTAAATCATATTGTCGTTCTAGGCAAGGATATGGGTGACGGATGGGAGACCAAACGAAGTAGGGAAAAAGGACACAAGGACTGGGTGATCATCCAATTGTACGTCTTCTTCTCGCGCTCTCTGACTCATCTCCCTCCTAATCCATACAGGGGTACCCCTGGGCGGCTTCAAGTCGCTGAAATCGACACGGCACATTTCAAGGGTAATTTCCCAGAGAGCTGCGAGTTACATGGCTTCTTGTCGGCGGAGCAGCAACTTGAAGTACCGACCGGCGACAGCGAACTATGGGTCTCCGTTCTGTCTCGGGTAAAATTGGGACCGCATCGGAGGCATTTCTTCCAGCTAGACACGCACGTGGATCAGGTGTTTAGCCACATAAAGGTGACCATTTTTCCAGACGGAGGGATCAAGAGAGTGCGGATTGTGGGTACAAGAGGAACGAGTCAGAGCACGGTCACAGTTGTCTCAGCGCAAGGTCTCGTGGATACGGACCCAGTCTCTGATCGTCGTGTGGGGAAGATCTACGGTGTAACCAAGGCCAAAATTATCCCGGTTCTGCCGTTGACACACGAAGCATTTGCGCCGTATGGACAGGTGATTCAGGCGTATGGTGACCATACAGCTGCACCGCCCGGAACCAAGATCACTTCTGCCAATGGTGGGACTGCGAGTAAATTTCATAAATTAGCATCGCCGCACGCTTCGTATCCCGACGGTTCGGGCGCGACGACCGGACTGTCGGTGTACAGGTGTCAGCCTGTGGCGCTCGAGAATGGACGGTTAACGCTGGCAGTGCTAGAACGACATCCATACACGAATCAGGCGTTCGTTCCAATGGGCGGAGGTGGTATTGAGGGTGATGAAACAATTCGAGATCCGGGCCTCAAGTATTTGGCGGTCGTCGCGTTGAACGGGGGGAATGACGGGCCAGATCTGGGTTCGCTGAAGGCGTTCGTGGCGAGTGCGGGGCAGGGCGTCGTGTATGATACGGGTGTTTGGCGTGCGTGTGTTTTCGATGCGCTTGCTGGTTCGCTCAGTGTTTCTCGACAGACCAGCCCATGACGGTGCTCGACAAGGTGACTGTCTCGCCCTACTTGTTTCTTTCGGTGCTCATCTGTGGCCAGCCAATGGACTTTGTATGCGTCGAGACGCAGATTGGGAACGGGGACAAGGCAGACTGCGAGGTGGTCGAGGTGAAAGACGTCGAGCTGAACTTGCTAGTTAGCTAGAGGAGCGTCGGAGTTTGAAATGACCAAGACACAACTCTCGTTCGTTGTCCCTCTTGTCCTGAGCGACGATGGAGTCGAGAAAAAGACCACTGGCAGACGACGACGAGCTCACACACCCAAAAAAACGAGTCTTCACCTCTCCAGGCGTCGCTGCAAGCCCGCACATCGCCAACGGCGCCGACGTTGCAGAGCCCACAGCGGACGACCAGCTCGAGGTGGGCACACACCGTGTCGACGTCTCCTGCCTAGTCACACTTGCTCTCCATGTTTTTTCTATTTGCAGCTCTTTCGCAAGGACGCCCTGTTTCGCCGGATGCGCCATTATGCACGAGAGAACGAGAAGAGCCAGGCGCGTATCGCCCTGCTCGAGCAGCGCAAGAGTACGTGTGAGGCAGGCTTGGTCGCGATCGCAGCGTGTTGGGAACAGGTGCATTCCTTCGTTCATGTGCTGCAACGGTGCTGACCTACCTCTAGCTCGTAGACACAATACGTACCCTCACAACGCACGACGACATGCCCGTCGTCGTTGTCGAGACACATGGTGGGCGCTCTCTCCCAAGATCAATACGTGCCCGTTGATGGATCTTGTGCAGAGCTGTTTGATCTTTCACAACACGTTTCGGCCGACTCAAGTCTCAAGGCGACGCTCGAGAAAAATATGCACGCGACCCAGCGCCTCGTCACGAGTTTTCTCAAGTCACGGTCAGAGGTTGGCCAGGATGAGACATATCAACGCTGTCAAAAGGCGCAGACCGAGGTGCGTGCTGGATTGTCCAGTTTCTGTCTCATGTACACTCAGCAGTGTAGTGTACCGCATTGCGGTCCGAGGTCATGGCGATGCGGAAACGACTGCAGGAGTCCGAGGAGGACAGGATGCGATGCCAGGAGGAGCTCTCGGCAGCAGAGATGAAGATCGATAGATTGAAGAGTCATACTGTCGTCGCGATCCAAGCACAATCGTCCTCGTCGCCAAAGGACTCGATGGCAATGGAGGACGTGCAACCCGAAAATGGATCACCGCAAGCCCATTCGGATTCACCACCAGTATGTATGTCACGAAGGCGTGGGCATGTCATTGACAGATCGTCTAGCATACGCAACTAAACGGACACGATCACCTACCACCAGGAGACCCAGAGGAATTGCAGGATAGTTTGAAGAGCAAGGACGAACGGATCTCAGTGCTCGACGCTGAGAACGATCGTTTGACAGGGGAAATTGAACAGTTGAGAATAGAGGTGTGGATATTGTCGTCGGCCCGATTTTCTATTCACCCTTACTGTTTCCTAGGTGAAAGCGCCATTTGTAGAAACCATCAGCGAGACGTTGCATTACAAGCTCTTGTTGGACCATGCATCACACCTAGAGAGCGTGGTGGCAGGGAATACGCAGGAGATGAAACGTCTCAACGACACGCTTGATCAACTACGATCTTCTCGTAAGGAGTTTGAGGAAGAGACCCAAGTCCGTTGTCGAACCATTGTGCTCTGACAAGTATTCTCACACGACGTAGGCTGCAGCACAGCAAGCGACTCAAGAACTCAAGGCGCTCTTGTCGAAACGGGACGCAGACAATCTTCGCGTCCGTGAACTACGCGATCAGTTTGGAGCGGAACTGTCTGAGCGGAAAGCGAGGGACTCTGTCAAGGTTCAATCGATGCATGAACTCAAGGAACTCTGCGAGTCGCGGTCAGAGCGGATATCGCAGTTGCAATCGGAGGTTGCGCGGCATAAAGCAAGACTGGCGGCCATGTCTGGAGACGAGGACCTCATGCGGTACTTTTTCGAGGCCAGGCCTGATGATTCCGACTATGTGTGCAATTTGAGGAGCACGCTAGAGTATGTGGCTCGTTGTGTTCCTACTTGGCTATTGGACTAATGTTTATTAGAGAGGCCAAAGCCAAGTCTAGTGCATTTGAGCATGCCCTGGCCACGTTGAACAAGGATCATCCGGATATTGCACAACATATCACGGCCGAGGCGACCATGCGCGAGGAGCTCGCAAGGACGTCGAAAGAGTTGTCGCACTACCGATCTATTTTCGCCGAGCCCGCTGCACTGGACACGCGCACGCTTGCTCAGCTACTTGAAGACAAGGAGAGCGAGCTACAAAAGTTGCGGCTGCTGACGGAACAACAGGCGCAAGCGGAGACGTCCTTGTTTGCAGAGATCGACCGACTTTCCTCGCTGTGGGAGGGCTTGGATCAGCAAGTGAAGAAGAAGGTGTTTGACCTGGGTGCGTCGGAGGAAAAATTGCAAAAGGCGGCCCACGAAGTGCGTTCTCTCGCATACCCGGACGATGGTGTGACTAATGGTGCAATACAGAAAGCCAAGGCGGAGAACAAGTATTTTGCTGCGATGCGTGAAAAGGAGGCGGGAGAGTCGGAACGCAAGGCGATGGGGCGCCAACTCGAGAAGCAAGCCAAGGCTGTCGAACGTGCCACTGAGGCCGAGAAGCAGCTTGGAAATCAAGTCGTGCGTCGTTTCCGGTTTCGCTGTTACCTTCCTTACAATCACTTTCTCGGACAGGCTGATCTGGAAAGGATGAACGTCATGAGCTGGAGAGCGGCCGATGTTGCGGATAAGCGGATTAGGATGCTCGAAACGGAGCTTGCGAGATGTCGAGCACTGGTGGAAGTGGAGAGACAGGGTGTTGCAGACGTACGTGGACACGGGTGCTCTCATGGGCGACTTATCTGAGTGATGTGACATCCAGGCACGTAATTTTGCGAGCGGTCGCGGGATTTACATGCGTAAACTACAGACGTTGCTGAAAAGTGCCGAGGAAGAAGTGTCGCAGACGAAAAAGGAGGCAGAAAAGAAGATCAAGAAGATGAGTTCGGCGGTCGTGCCTGCGACTGCGAGGGAGGAGGCACTTGTGCAGGAGAACGAAGGACTCTGGGTATGTGGTTGTCGCAGATCGGTGGACAATTGATTGATGCCCTCCTTAGAAAATTGTGAAATGCACCACGTGCAAGCAAGGCATGCGAGAAGTTGTGTTGACGAAATGCATGCACAGTATGTCTTGCGTTTTCGTTCGCGGTCAGTTAGACTCAATCGTTTCACATTAGCGTTTTGCAAGCCGTGTGTGGACACGCGGATTTCGACGCGTCAACGTCGATGTCCAAATTGCAACCTAGCTTTTGCCCAAAGCGAAGTGCAGACAGTTTACTTCCAATGAACCGTGGTTCCTTTTTAAACTAACTTTATAATGGTTTTTTGCCCTTGTTAATGCCGAGGGAGGATGGACGTATACGTCCAACTAACCTTTTTTTTTTTTTTCGAGGATATCGTTGTAGCCATCCCCCCCTTTTTTTTTTCCAAATCGTCCGTTTCGTTACTTTTCATTAATTGTTTTTATACATTTTTATGGAAGAGTTTATTGCATTCATTGAGGGATTTAGGCGGAGGCGATGTCTTGGGCTACGCGATTAAAATCAAAGCATCAAAGTGATCTGTTGACGGCTCGACTCATGTCGCTACGACTACAAACCTTCTGTACAATCCAACTGATCCCAAGTTGCGCGTGTCCGTTGCTAAGCGCTAATCTCTGGTCTGTTGCAACACTGCAAATATTCTCGGTCTGATGCTGTCGTTAGAAGTTCGTAAAATGCGCAATATGCGAGGTGTACACAGTGGGCCTTACATCTCGTTCGGCGACGGTCAGTTTGACGTGGACACACGGACTTCGGCGCGTCAATGCCGATATCCAAATTCCAACCCATGGTTTACTCAAAGCGAAGCACGTCAGCGTTATGATCCTTTTTCACGCTTTATCGAGGGCGTTGATATATATCTTTTATTCTTGCATTGATCCCAAGGGAGTCGATGGAGTTCTGAATCCTTGTTCTTTCCAAGAATATCATTGCAGCCGCATCTCCCCTCTTCTCCTCTTTCCACGGATGACAAAAGAAAGGTTCGTTGCGTCCATTGGATGACGTGTTTGAGCTGGACGGCTGATTCCGAACTCAGCATCTAATACCCCTATACACATCCAACCCTATACACATCAAGCAATGCTCAGTCGTAGCATGTCCACCTCACCACAGGGCTCTCCCCCTCGCAAGAAACTGAAAAAGAATGTACGTTGTGTGCAGACACCAGCTTCTTTTCACTTAGACTCTACAGCCGTCACGCAATTACCTTCAGTGGTGGGAGGAGATTATTTATTCCCGTGGAAAAGATGAAGATGAAGCTCCATGGAAAAGATTCTACGAGTATTGGTGGGGAACAACCTCACCTGGGAAGGCAATCCTCGATGAGCTTGATGCGAGCACAATCCAAGTCTGCGGAAGCAAAATTTGGGGCGTCTTTTGTCTCAATCACTCAAATGGTTGTATTCTCGTGCGAGATGAATATTGTAGGATATACGACCGCTTTTCCCGCCTCTTCGAAACGAAACGCTCGGGCGTTGTCTTGACTGGCAACCCCGGAATAGGTGACGCTACCTGCTGTAGAAACACGCTCCTCACTCACTCGTATCTTTTATAGGAAAATCATACTTTGGGATATATGCGCTGCTCCGAAGGATGACAGAGGAAAAAACTACGTTGTTCACAACATCAGAAGGCTCCTCCTATCTGTTTCACAACGAGGGGATCAGGTACGAAAAGAAGACAAATGTTTGGCCCGAGCATCTTCCCCCCGAGAATGTTCGCGATCCTACCTCTCGAGCGTGGTCAATTGTCGACAGTGCTGACGATGGAAGGCCGGAAGCATCCATGTTATCTGATTCATCGCTGTTCGTCCTCATTTTATGCTCTCCCGAAGAGGACAGGTACAAGGGATGGGTAAAGCGAAAAAGTGGTTTGCGGTGGCTTATGAATTCGTGGTCCCCGGAAGAATTGCGTGTGCTGTAAGTAGACCCTGCCTGTTCTGCTCCAGTGCAAAGTTGATTCTGTGTTAGCCTGTCAGACCCACGTCTCACTAAGCTATCGGATGATCAAAGAAACAATCACAGCTCTCCCGAGGGTGTCCAGAAGCTTATCGACGATATCGGTACCTGTCCTCGTGACATTGTAAATTCAATTGCCGAGCCGGACACGTACGAAAACGACATCCAGATGGCCTTGAAACGACTCAACGTAGAGAGGATAATCAACATGTTGCAAAATTTGGTAAACTGGCCAGACTGGACTTTACACCAAGTGTTCTTACTACAGCGGGCTGTCGAATCGCAAGACTTACACAGCGACCTTTTTCGAGCTGATTTCAAATCTCTGAAGATCCGCATCGGGGCAACTCAGTCCTTGAGACGTCATAGTTTACAGGACCGCCAGCGGCTTTTCGAGGCCACAAGCAGGTTTTCAGCGGGAAGGCACTTGGCTGGCTGGATGTTTGAAGTGCTTGTCAATGGGTACATTCGGCACGTGGAGGGGGGACGACACTCAGTCTTCAACCGGTTCACGCGTATGGTCCCTATTAATGGCACCAAAAAATGGCCTTTCCGGTTCCAATACTACCCGAGTAGTGGATCTATGTGCGTCTCCCAAGTTTTTTCAATGCACGGGCACTGACTGGCTGCTCTACAGTACATCCCATGTTGATATTCAAAGTGATGGCAGCATTGAACGCCATTCATCTGTTTCACAGGAACAACTTCTCCGTCTATTGGCTCTGTCCCCTACCTCTACTTATGTCGAGTTGCCGATTTATCCGAGGAATGTGGTCATTTATAAAGACGTCGATTCTCTCAACCTCACCACTACGAATCTGTACTTCCCCGAGAAACGCAACAACCTCACATTTGACTGTTTCTTTGTGGAAGTTTCTGACCGGAACACCGTCCTTTGGGTTTTCCAAATGACGATCGCAAAGGCCCACGACGGAAAGGACACTGGATTTGAGAAACTGAAGAAGATCAAAGAAAAGATGGAATGGAAGTTCAGAAAACCTGTCACGGTAAACCTCGTGCTTGTGACTCCGTACGTAGCCAAGTCAAAAGTGACGTGGAGTTTGGCGCAAAAACAGTGGGAAGATGTGAAAGGTAATGGGAATGGTGTTTACATTCTGTTCCTTACTGATCTAACCCGCGAATCAACCCACTATGACCTTCTCCTTGGATCACCTGTAGCATAGTACAAGGTCGAAGGTTGAAGTATGTACTTGTAGTTTTACGATGATTAACTTGACAGTATATTGTTGGTTTCGAGATTATATGTAGTGTGAAATGATTAGTAGCGATGCAAATTGACCTATCTCTGTAACTTCGCTCGAAATCATTTTGAGCCTGAACATGGACGAACAGATGGGTCGTCTCTGATTCCACATCTGCATGCTAGGTGTATTTGCATCTGAAATCTTGCGGTAAAGATACTATACCGATTTGTCGCTGTAACGGAAGCACCCGTATGATATATCTGCGGGTCAAACTGAAGGACAGCCAACTAATTGAAGACATGGACGTACTACATTGTCCCAACAACATATGGAAGCATCCAGAAGACGACGGAAACAAGTACATCTACTGGTGCTGGGTCAAACATACACCAGACGTGCAACATCAAGGTAGATATCCACACGGACAGTGCAATGGAGGGTCACATTTTCCAAGGGTGAGGGTAGCTCACTTTTTTAGAGAGACGAACGTTCCAGAGAGGTTGGGCGTGCTACCCACCACCATAGCCCGGTTTCCGAAAAAAAAAAGGGACAAGGAAGAGTACGCTGACCGCACCCGAACACAAGACAATGAAGAATGCAAGAAAATGAAACCCGTGTGAAGCAAGGTCCGTTCCCCGTCCTTACTCGCACTTTCCTCTCACCCTGTACAGGCAAAGCACCCAGGAAGGGGGGAAAGGAAGATCTTCAGAAACCTACAGAGCTCGTGAACAATCCCTCGAGCTCGACAAGAACCTCGAGAATACGATGGTTGTCCAGAACCCAGGTAGCTGCTGTCCCAGTCAACCTGGCTTTTACTGCGAGGCGTGTAATAAGACACGACGACGTACTTGGACCATATCATAGACTTGGTGATGATGTTGTTGTAGATCCTCGAAGATTAGGACAGACAACTCGGGTGGGATGCTCGACAATAGAACAGGTTCGCACACGCACAGCGTGGTTTGGACGTAAGGAGTCATGGGTGTGCGGGGTGCACAACTCGACATGTGACCCAAAACGGACATTTCCGAGTTCAGCGTTCGCTTCTACCATCATCTCCCCTATGTCCAAACATAACACCACCTCGTTACAGGGTTCTCCCCCTCACAAGAAACGGAAAAAGGATGTACGTTGTGTGCAGATACTGGCTTTCTTTCACTTAGAGTCTACAGCCGCTTGCCTACCTTCAGCGATGGAAGGAGATTATTTATTCCCGTGGAAAAGATGAAGGTGAAGACGAAGACGAAGACGGAGATGATGCTACATGGAGAAGGTTCTACAAGTGTTGGTGGGGAACAACATCACCTGGGAAGGCTATCCTTGATGCGCTTGATCCAAAGGCACCGGGGGAATGCACAATCCAAGTCTGCGAAAGCGATATTTGGGATGTCTTTTGTCTCAATCACTCAAATGGTTGTATTCTCGTGCGAGATGAATATTGTAGGATATATGACCGCTTTTCCCACCTCTTCGAAACGGAACGCTCGGGCGTTGTCTTGACTGGCAACCCCGGAATAGGTGACGCTACCTGCTGTAGAAACACGCTCCTCACTCACTCGTATCTTTTATAGGAAAATCATACTTTGGGATATATGCGCTGCTCCGAAGGATGACAGGAAAAAACTACGTTGTTCACAACATCAGAAGGCTCCTCCTATCTGTTCCACAACGAGGGGATCAGGCTCAGAGACAAGGCAATGGTTAGGCGCAAGCATCTTCCCCCCGAGAATGCTCGCGACCCTACCTCCCGAGCATGGTCAATTATCGATGGCGCTGACGACGGAAGGCCGGAAGCATCCATGTTATCTGGTTCATCGCTGTTCGTCCTCATTATATGCTCTCCAGAAGAGGAGAGGTACAAGGGATGGGTAAAGCAAAAAAGTGGTCTGCGATGGTTTATGGATTCGTGGTCCAGAGAGGAAATAGGTGCACTGTAAGCGCACCCGGTGGCCCTTGCTCCGATGCAAAGTTGACCCGTTGTTAGCCTGTCAGATCCGCGTCTCAGCAGGTTATCAGACGATCAGAGAAATAGCCACAACTCTCCCAAGGGCATCCAGAAGCTCATCGACGATATTGGTACCTGCCCTCGTGACATTGTAAATTCAATTGACGAGCCGGACACGTACGAAGACGACATCCAGATGGCCTTGAAATGGCTCAAGGTAGAGAGGATTATCGACATGTTGCGAAATTTGGCAAACCTGCCAGACTCAATTTCTCAACGAGTGATGTTACTGAAACAGGCTGTCGAATCGCAAGACTTACACAGCGACCTTTTTCGATCTGATTTCAAATCTCTGAAGATCCGCATCGGGGCAACTCAGTCCTTGAGACATCATAGTTTACAGGACTGCCAGCGGCTTTCGATGCTGCAAGCACATTTCCAGCAGGAGGGCACTTGGCGTTGGACGTTTGAGATGCTTGCCATCGAGTACATTCGGGGTGGTAAGCGGGGACAACCCTCAGTTTTCAAGCGGTTTGCTCCCATGGTCGCTATCGATGGCACCAAAAAATGGCCATTTCAGTTCCGGTACTACCCATGTAGTGGATCTGCGTTCGTGATCGCCAAGTTTTCTTTACCCACGGATACTGACTGGCTCTCAGTACATCCCGTGTCTATGTTCAAAGTGATGGCAACATTGAACGCCATTCGTCTGTACCTCGGGAACAACCTGTCGCTCCATCGGCTCTGTCCTCCACTTCCAGTAAGGTCAAGTTGCCAATCCGTTCGAGGGATATGGTCAGTTATAAAGACATTGATTCTCTCGAGCTCACCACTAAGAATTTGTACTGCCCCGAGCAACGCAACAACCCCACGTTTGACTGTTTCTTTGTGCAAGATTCTGGCCCGAACACTGTCCTTTGGGTTTTCCAAATGACGATCGCAAAGGACCATGACGGGAAGGACAGTGGATTTAAGAAACTAGCGAAGATCAAAGAAAAGATGAGATCGTTCAAGAAACCCATCACTGTGAACCTTGTGCTTGTGACACCGTACGTAGCCAGGTCAAAAGTGACGTGGCGTTTGGCACCAAAGTGGGAGGATGTGATGAGTGGGGGCAGTGTTTACATTCTGTTCCTTACCAATCTGACCCATGATCTCCCCCATGCTGATATTCTCCTTGGACCACTTAAATCGTAGTACAAGGTTGAAGGTTGAAGCTTGTAGTTTTATGATGATTAACCTTGGATGTTTGACTCTCCCGGTAACTATCGGACTTATTGCAACAACGCGTCAGGGTGTGGTGCATTTGTGTCTTCGACTGATTGGCACTCCTTCGGTTGGTGCAGTGGGATTGACTCGCAGGTATGAGAGTTTCCGTTGCATTCGAGCGACAAATCGTTCGTTATAACCTCTTTACCGCTCGCTCGAAATGCTTGCATAGTCCCTTGATAGGTGAGTCTTTCTGAGGCTTTACCTGTCATTGACATGATCAAGCGCGTTCTACAGTGATACGTTGCCTATCAGTGAGGCTATGATCTTGTTTTGTTCTCAACCACAAGACGATGAGCTAAAGATCGACGCAAATATGCCTAGGTTACAGATGTGGATTAAACGTTTGTTCACGCTCGAAATGATTTGGCGCGTCGTTCAGAGTTCTTACAGAGATGGGTCAGCTTTGCATCGCTGCTGGTTGAATTGGCATCATCCGTTTCTTGCAGATAGCCATTTTCTCACTAAATATAACTCCAGTACTTTTTGCAGTCAGGTTGGCAAGATTGCCGCTGGTGTTGCAAGACGCACGCGGATGCTAAGCCCACTCAGCAGGGTGACCCCAACAACGTTGAAATACGACACCATCTACCAACTGCAACACCACAACTACATGACCACACCCTTGTTCCCATCTCCTGCCTGCTCTAACCCCTCAGGTTCACCATGTCACGATGCGCTGTCCTCGCCCACGCTGTTGTCGTCGTCACGGTGGCGCGTGTGCTGTTGAGCTGCCACTGTCGAGGCTGGTGGTGGGCGTTGCACCTCCCTGCTGTCGTCGTCGTTGGTGGTGGGTAGCCATTGCACTTCCCCTGCCATCCCCTCGTTGTCGTGGTGGTGGTACGCATGAATTTGCACCGTCCCTGCGCTTGTAATCGCTGTTGTGGTATTGCACGCACCGTTGCGCTGTCACCATTGAGGTTGGTGGTGGGACGCCCCTGCGTCATCCTCACCTTCAGGGTGGCGCTGTCGTCTCCCCTGCCGTTGCGTTGCCCCCAACCTCCTCGTCGTCGCTGTGGTGGTGCGCAGACGCGCAGTACAGGCTACGACATCTCTCCGGCGGTGCATCCTCTCAGAGTTCACCATGCGCGATGAATCTATATCCGGTGTGCGCTACCGCGCGATCGCCGACTGAGTCATCCTAGACCGCAAATGCTGACTCCCCAGCATCACAAGCGACGCCGTCGTATTGTCAGTGGCAAGCCTTTTGTGGAGGCATCGAGCGCGTTGGAAGCGATTTGACGGTCCAGCGCCACCCGAGTCCAAGAGCTGGTACGCGACACAGACAGACAACAACGTGATGAGGGGCATCAGAGTGGGTGGCGCGCAAGCAGATCAATCGGGTGTAATATGAGAAAGAAGGGTGGGCCGCAGGCGATGTGATGACGCTGAGGCGTACTACAGGATTGAGAGTGGGTCGGGGTAGAACTGCAAGTTGGACGTACCATATTGTCTCCACTGAAACGCAACAGGGAGCGTGTGGAAGTACATCGCTAGGGGGCTAGATGAATGAGTAAGACCTGATCGGCAGTTTAAGACACGCAGCAGGGGTATCACACTACGGTGATCGTCACGATATCGTTGCGATTATGGTCAGGTCGAAAGAGAGTGCAGTAGAAGGC
Organism: Phylloporus aff. rhodophaeus; assembly: GCA_038094475.1. Classification (NCBI taxonomy): domain Eukaryota; kingdom Fungi; phylum Basidiomycota; class Agaricomycetes; order Boletales; family Boletaceae; genus Phylloporus; species Phylloporus aff. rhodophaeus. The sequence continues at coordinate 22,203 of JBBPUD010000386.1, forward strand.
GGGGCGGCTGGTAAAATGCGAGGACACTTGGCGCGAAAAGGAGCAGGACGAGACCACCGCCATGTTGTTGTAATGATTGCAATGTTATCATGGTCGCTGAGAGGGCGAATGACTCACCAGGCCTCAGGCGGGAGTGGGAACAAGGCCTTACTAAGAGAAACTTGTCATGAACACCAGCGGACTTTTCCGAGCCCAGTGTTCGCTTCCACCACCATCTACCGCCCCTATAAACATCCAAGCAATGTCCAGCCATAGCACCACCTCGTCACAGGGCCCTTCCCCTCACAAAAAACAGAAAAATGATGTACGTTGTATGCGGATACCGGTTTCTTTTACTGAGACCCCTACAGCCGCTTGACTACCTTCAGCGATGGGAACAGATTATCTATTCCCGTGGAAAAGACGAAGATACTACATGGGAAAAATTCCATGAACATTGGTGGGGAAAAACATCACCTGGGAAGGCTATCCTCGATTCGCTCGATCCGAAGACACCAGAGGAGTGCACAATCCAAGTCTGTGAAGACGAAACTCAGAACGTCTTTCATCTCAAAGAGTCAAATGGTTGTATTCTTGTGCGGGATGAATACTGTAGGATATACGACCGCCTTTCCCGCCTCTTCAAAACACAACGCTCGGGCGTTGTCTTGACTGGAAACCCTGGAATAGGTGATGCCACCTGCTGTAGAAAAACGCTCTTCACTCACTGGGATTTTTTTAGGAAAGTCTTACTTTGGGATATATGCACTGCTCCGAAGGATGACAGAGGAAAAAGCAACATTGTTCACAACATCAGAAGGCTCCTCCTATCTGTTCCACAACGAGGGGATCAAGCTCAAAGACAAGGTAATGGTTAGGCGCGACCATCTTCCCCCCGAGAATGTTCGCGATCCTACCTCTCGAGCGTGGTCAATTATCGACGGCGGTGACGACGGAAGGCCGGAAGCATCCATGTTATCTGATTCATCGCTTTTCGTCCTCATTATATGTTCTCCCAAAGAGCAGAGGTACAAGGAATGGAGGAAGCAAAAACGTGGTCTGCGATGGTTTATGGATTCGTGGTCCAGAGAGGAAATAGGCGCACTGTAAGTGCACCCTGTGGACCCTGCTCCGATGCAAAGTTGACCTGT
>JBBPUD010000387.1:0-23194 GCA_038094475.1 Phylloporus aff. rhodophaeus
TCGTGTCATCCTTTGCGAACACCACTGAGAACTCTTTGACGACGTTGTCGTACCTCTTCGTGAGCGTCCTCCGTCAAACGAGTAACGTTCGAACCTTCGTCCTCGCTTTGGTACACTTCGTGTAACAGTCGTATCTCTTTTCTTGTGCCTCCTTTTATCTTTGTAGAATGTGATGAGCATTCCCTCATCGTCTTCGACCAATTCTCCATCTCGCTGTTCAACCAGTGACGTGTCCCTTCACACAGGATCTCTCTTTGGGGTTCCTGTTTCACCTTTACATCCATTTCACTTTGCTATCCTCCTTGATCTTGTTTCGGACAGCCTTCTCCGCAGTTCGGCTCTCTTGTGCCGACTTAGTAATCCTTTCCATCATGTTCTTTGACCTTCTATTGCTGCGCGTCTCAATCATATAAATACTTAGACTAGACACTCGATGTACTTCATACTTGATCTGCACAATACTAGTGTACATCTCGTGTCATCCTTGTCTCTTGCAAATTCTCTTTGATGACGTTGTCGTACCTCTTCGTGAGCATCCTCCGTCAAAACGAGTTCGTTCAGACCTTTGTCCTCGCTTTGTGTAACACTTTATAAGGTTTTTGAGTGACTACGTATCATACACAAGATAGGCATTTTGTTATTGACTGAGTAGGTATTTACCTAGACAAATAGATTGGCTATGTTACTTGCGACAATGCCTCCAACAATGACACCATGCTGGAGGAGTTTGCTATCCACATTGAGACCACAGCCGGCAAACCTTGGGATGTGCAATGGTATTGTGTGTGGTAAGTTCCATATATTTCTGACTGTGTAGTATATATTGATAAGTCCTACGTGATCCAGCTGCCTAGCTCATGTCATCAACCTGGTAACTCAGGCGCTTCTATGTGCCCACAGCAGGTCTGAGGCCTATGATCTGCATAACCCTGACAGGGATCTTGTAGTGGACTATGGATCACAGCGTGATGAGGTTGGGATGGTTCAGTCAATCAGCGTCAAGGTACGATACTCACCCCAAACCCTGTCAGACTATCTCACTGATGTGCCCAACAGGAACTGCAAACAGCTATTCTGTGACATTCAAATGGTTGACAAGCCAGGACATCCCTTGAGCAAGGTACAATTGCAGCTCTTAGTGGATATGCCTGTGTGATAGTCTTCAACATATCTAATGCTTCACTGTGTGGAAAGATTGAAGGCAGTATGTACATTCACTCATCTTGACTTTAAGTTGCTAACACTTGCTGATCAGGATGTCAACATGTTTGTCCATGAAATGGCCATCATTGAGAAGGATCATGCAAAGAAGGAACGGCTGTACAACCTACACCTATCTGAAGACGAGTGGGTGTTACACAGAGTGTACCAAGGCAAGGACAAGGATTGAACGTGACTCGTTTGACGGAGGACGCTCACGAAGAGGTACGACAACGTCGTCAAGGAGCTTAAGGTGTTCTCAGGGGATGACACGAGATGTACACTTGTATTGTGTAGATCAAGTATGGGGTACATCGAGTGTCTGCTCTAAGTATTTATACCGACGAGACGTGCAGCAGAGAAGGTCATAGAACATAATGGAACATAGGAACACTAAGCCGGTGCGAGAGAACCGGACTGCGGAGAAGGCTGTCCGAAACAAGATCAATGAGTACAGCGAGGTAAAACAGATGGAGAGGTGAAACAGGAACTCCAAAGGGAGAACGTGTGTGAAGATGCGTGTCACTGGTTGAACAGTGAGATGGATGAACGATCAAAGATAATGAGCGAATGCTCATCGCGTTCTGCAAAGATACCGGGAAGAGCGAAGAAGGAGATACGACGAGTAAGAAGAAGAACGTTATGATGAAGAGAAAGAATTGTAACAGTGGGCATGCGTGGCTACACTACTCAAAATACTAGGCAAAGCAGAGAAAGTGCAGCACTCTTTCTCTTTAGAGAGTGGACTTGTAGTCCATCTGGTGCTACCAGCACTTGAAGTGCTACACAAGATCTAGGATACTCATAGCAACAAAGGTGCATACAAAGAGTTTGCACCTGCTCTTAAGGCAGGTGCCACAAAGATTGCACAATACTATAAGTAAACAGCAGATTCCAACATCTATATCATGGCAATGTGTATGTTGTGATATAACTACTTTCATTCTAGATGACCAATGAGATAGTATCTCAGTGCTAGATTCCATACACAAGGCAAATCACATCCATGAGTTTTGGGGAGAAGATATGCACCAAAAAGCTTTGCTACATGCAGAGCAATTGGTATGTGATATTGTGTTTTAGCTGCTGGATTCCATTACTCATGGTTTACATATAGTATAAGCAATGGTATCTAGACCTTAATAGTGCAGGTATAGTCAAGAAAGTCAAGGAGCCTGCAAAAACAAGTACAGTGTATAGCAAGCTAGGCAATTTGCTCAACCTCTTAGATTCAGATAACAATGAAAATATCTCCATTCATGGTTCTGAAGACCCAAGCTGACCATGGCTAGATGGGTTCAACCAATACATGAAGTCAGCTGATTAGCTCAGCTCCTTCATATCCACAATAATCAAGTGGTGGGGACACAATGCAGCACACTATCCTGTATGGGCATCCCTTGCATGAGATTACTTAGTGGTCATGGCCATCTCTGTATCCAGTGAGCATGCATTCTCATCTGCTGGGATCACTGTCACCAAGTGATGCAATTGGCTCAAGAGCAATGTTGTTGAGGCACTACAGTGCCTCAAATTCTTGTTGCAACATGATTTGCTCTTTTGCCACCTTGATGGCCTCTTAGTACTTTCTAAAGCATTGAATGAAGGTCACATGCTAGGAGCCAAGGTGAGGGCATGAAAGATGATGCAATCAAGCTAAATATGACAGAGACAGATGCTAACAAGGATATGGAGGAGCTTTCCATGATGTCCCTTGATTAGCACTATCTACTTGTATGCATCTACACTATGGGCCATGGCTCAGGCCAGGCCATCTATGAAGGCTTAGGCTTAAATCTAGTAAATTGGTGAGCCTACAAAGCCAAGCCTAAGCCATGGCTTCTGAGCCAAGCTGGGCCGGCACAACACTAAGTGGACATGGGTAAACAGGTATACATGCAAGTGCAGGTCCTTGCTTGGGTAAATGTGGGTGTACACAAGTGCAGGTAATGAGGTAAGCACAGTGTATATGTGCTAGCATGAGCACATACCTGTACTGGGGATGAGGATGTGTGGGTGAGCATGGACCTTGGGTGTACACAAGTGTATATGCTAGGGTGAGCATACAGAATGAGGGTGTGCGGGTGAGTGGGTGTGTGTGCACTTGAGGGTATGTGCAGGTTTTTGCTTGGGTGAACACAGGTGCACGTGCTTGGATGAGCATGCACCTGTACTAGGTAGACATGGGTGACTCCAGATGTGTGCATGTCTTGTGGATGTACAGGGTATGTGCAGGTGTGGGTGAGCAGGCCTGCACTGGGGTAGACACATGTGGATGGAGTGTGATGGTAGGTAAGATCCTAAGAGTTGGGTGGACTTCACGAGATTTTCAAAGTCTGTGTTATGTAAGTAAAGGCCACATCAGTGTGGCATGGGTCTTGTCCCACATGTCCCCGCATGCACCCTTCACCCAGTGCAAAGACCCATGCATATACAGGTATGTGCTCACCATGCATATTCACACTCACTGCTCACCTTGTCACCCGCACCCATGCCCACCTGCATTCCCCCAAGACACACACACATCTGGAGTCACCCATATCTACCCAGTACAGGTGCATGCTCACCCAAGCATGCCTGCATTCACCACTCACCTTGTCACCTGCACCTATGCACACCTGTGTACCCCAAGACACACACACACCCAGAGTCACCCACATCTACCCAGTACAGATATGTGCTCACCATGCATGCCCACATTCACTGCTCACCTTGTCACCTGCACCTGTGCACACCTGTGTTCCCCCAAGACACACATGCATCTGGAGTTACCTGTGTCTACCCATTACAGGTGCATGCTCACCCAAGCATGTGCACCTGTATTCACCCAAGCAAAGACCTGCATGCACACCTGCTCACCCTCATCCTGTGTGCTCACCCTAGCTCACGCACTTGCATACACCCAAGCATAGACCATGCACCCATAGGTGCATGCTCACCCAAGCACATGCACACCCTGCTCACCTTACCACTTGCATTCATGCACACCTTCTCATCCATGTCTATCCAAGCAAAGACACCCGTCTACCTGTATGTACATCTGTATATACCCACACTGCCCATGTCCAGACTACAAAGAGTAGATATATGAATCAATAGATTACATGTATTGTAATCCATACACAAATACATTTTTGGACTACACATGTTTGTCAAGGCTAGATTTAGTTAGTGTTAGGATAATCCATCAGGTTGATCATGTAGTCACTGTAGTCCTCTGTAGTCCTTTGTAGTCCTATAATCCTCTGTAGTTCTATAGGCCTGTAGTCCACTGTAGTATTGCTATAATCATGTAGTCTATATAGTCAATAGTCTAACTACTGTATGTAGTCCACATAGACAACAATATGCCAATGTAGTATACATAGGGCATCTCACATACCAGGATGGACTACTGAGAATTATGTAGACTATGGTAGAATAGCCTGGACTATAGCATTTTTTGTTTTTTCCAGATGCAGAGCCCCATACAACTACATCACTGGTGCCTATACTGGAGGAAGACCATGTGAGTGGGACTCCAATTAGTGTGTATATTTGACAATGCTGTAGATTGGTGAAATAACATTAGATATAACTCTGTAGGCTTATTGCTGTAACTTTGGACTTACATGCATGATCTCCTGTGATAGGTACTGTGGTGGTGGTGAGTATGGCAGGGGAGAAAGCAGGGTTTCTGAGGGTTGGCTTCAAAATCTTAAGGACTTCCATGAGGAGCTTGTTGAGAATCAAGGTCTTATCTTATCTATAACCTTGATTTTGTATGTTGACAACTTGACACTATTCATATTATCTAATGGATATATGTTTCATGTTGTGTCATTCATGCTTACTCATTCTTATCTATGATGTTACATTACATCATTATGGTGCAATATCACATCATCTCTTATCAGCCAATTGGATTGTTTTTCTAGAACATTCCTTCTTATCATTCAATGGCATTTTTCACTCTTATCATTCATAGAGTTCAAACTCCTCTTGAATTAGATACAAAGAGTGTATATACATAAGACCAGGACTTCCTCTAGTCGTCCTTAGGTCTTTTACCAATATCACCTCATTATCATTCCTAAGTGTTGAGCCTTAGCTCCACTTTACTTTTATCACTCAAGTCACTTCCCTTTGTCACAAGAGCCTATCCTCATCTCAGTGAGTTCTCACACTGAGTCTTTGCAATTCCTTTCTCCACTAGTAGAAGATTCTTGGTGCCTCTCTTGAACTTCTATAGGTTATGAGCCCTGCTCAGACAGGAAGTCTGTTACGCTTGGTCCGGGTAGGAACGAGCGTAGCCTCGACGGAAGCAAGGTCTCAAAGAGTCGACGCGCAAAGGCTCGACGGTGACAAGGTTCTGGCGCACGTAGGCCCAGATGACTAGTCCCAAGGCACAACCGAGGGAAGTCCAAAGACAAGATATCCAAGCACGAAGGCTTGGTCAAGGACAAGGGGTTGAAGGGTTGGGAGCCTTCGGACAGTGAGCAAGGAGGGAACCCGAGTGTATTGGAGGTACAATCGAGGAGGTCTAAGCTAAAGTACAATGGCTAGCGAGTGCGGTATATATACCCAGAGATGACTAAGCCGTAGAAGGTCATGGAACGTCAAGGAACAAGTGACAAAGCAAGAAGTAAGCGAGAAAGAGTAAGCGGAGCTGATGGCATCGGCGAGGCTATGTGGGGGAGTAAGCGTGATGACAAAGGAAGTGGAAGGTCGTAGAACGACGTGGAAGGGAATGAGTCATCACGGTGACGAGAGATGTGTCCGTGCACGAACGAGGCAAGAGTCAAGGCAAGGAACAAGGAGAAAAGAGAAAACGTAACAAAGTCCATCCCATGATATCCAGATGCCTTCCATAGTCTCACAGGAGGAATGGCACTTTCCTTTTATCTTTATCCTGCTATTATCCACCCTTGCTGCTATGGCATTCATTGCTGATCCAGAACTTATGGAATTTTTCCATGAGAGGCTAGAAGTCCTTGGGGAAATTAATATCTGTCTTTCTTCTTTCATGTTTGAAAGACAGATTGGTACTGATACTTATGTGTTGCGTTTGGACAGAAATCCATCACAACAGGTTGGTAACCAGTCATCCCCAGGTTCTTTCTCTTCTATTTCCACTTCCATTCCACTTCCATTCCACCTCCATCAAATCCATTCTTCTACATCTCAGATCTCCAATCCCAGTTTCAGAGAGAAAACACATGCCATATCTCTAATGGTGTTGTATTTCGAATTCCTTGTTCTATCTGTGACAGACCATTAGAGCAAGGAGAGTTCTGCCCACATCAAGACTTTAGTCTTCTGGTAACGCGAGTGGTCTAGCCAATCCACCATTTGCTTACACATCACTGCACCGCTTATTTTCTTCCCATCACATTTCAGCTTTTTCCACTTCCTATCATAGAATGACTTCTTCCCCTTTCCAAAGTAATATGCCTTCTACCCCTGGAAACACTCCAGCTGAAACCTGAATTCATATTAAAGGTTTCATTACTCCTGATGACATAGACCCTTTGACCCTGTACCAGAATACCACACCACTTCTCACAATGCAATCATGCAGCGCCTCTCTACAATTGCAGTATCCTATGGAATTCCCTGTGCCCCTTGTAGAGAGAGAGACAGAACCTCAAATAAGGTATCCCCACAGGATGAACAGCTTTGCACTAGCAAAGATGTGCCCAGCTCCCCACAAGATAGTGGAGCTGACACCAGATGTTCTCCTACAAGATCTAGCAATCTACTTGAAGAAATTAGCAGTCTTTTCAGAGGTGAATAAAGAGCCTGACATTATCTTGCTCATCAACTGGAGATGCAAGACCTATTTGGAGAATGATCAAGGAAATCCAGTCCTAGTGGACGATCCTCCAGTTTGTCAGACTGATGTTAATTGGGTTCCCATTGACAAAATTCACGCCTTCCAATGTCCTTGCCTTGTTACCCCTTTCACCATCCAAGCATGTGAAACAGGTTTCATATGCAAGGATGAACATGGTGAAATCTATCACTCCAGTATCAATTCTTTTGCTTTCAAAGACAAGTCTACTGCTGCTTATGAAGGCACTGCTTATGTCTTTTCTTCTCAAGAGTACAGAGAACCATCAAGGAGATTGCTTTCTTTATGACATTGCATGAAGTGGTTCTATGTGACATTGTTCCAGATGGGTTTGGACTCACTGCAACAGGCCAGTCAGATCTGGAGATAATTGCTGTTGGCCAATGAGAAACAAAACAAGTTAGCATCTCCCTTGCAGATCTGGTTTGGTATGATTGGGCATGCCTGTGGTGTCAAGCATTGGCTTGTATGTTATGTTTTTTGGATGTACACATGTCTAATGCTAGCTAAGTACAAGACGAACAGTACCAATGCATCCCTATATACATATAGTTACACTAAATTGTCACCTTGATTTTATGGGTTCCCCAGTGGTTTGGTCCCTGTTCTGTCATGCTTTCACTACTGCTTTCCAAACCTACACCATGGCATCCTTTGATCTCTGTCGGGGTGCTAAAGGTAGCTATGAATGTGACGAGTTTTATCCTAGTGAAGTGAATGATTGCATTTGCAAGGAGTGCTCACATGGCATTAGTAACTATCTATGTACACCACTGAATGTGGCTCTACCTCGCAATGTGCCTCTTGCACTAGCTTTGCCACTCTCAGCTGACTCTGGTATTCCCGCTGAATCTGCAGCAATGGATGTTTTCCAGAGCATTGCTGGGAAACACGGTGTCTCTCTCATTGGTCCTGATCAGTGGTTCTCTGGCCCAGGCATAGTCTCTCTGGCAAAAGCAAAGACAGAGGTACTGTTACATTTTCTCTCTTTTCTCCTTGTTTCTTGCCTTGATCTTTGCCTTGTTCATGCACGGACACGTCTCTTGTCATCGTGATGACTCATTCCCTTCCATGTCATTCTATGACCTTCCACTTCCTTCGTCATCACGCTTACTCCTTCACATAGCCTCGCTGATGCCATCAGCTCCATTTACTCATTCTTGCTTACCTTCTCACTTCTTTACCTTCACCGGAATGTTCTTCTCCTCACCCGTCGTATCTCTTTTCTCGTTCCTCCTTGTATCTTTGTAGAACGTGATGAGCATTCGCTCATCCTTTTAGACCAGTCATCCATCTCACTGTTCAACCAGTGACACGTATCTTCGCACAGGTTCTCTCCTTGGAGTCCCTGTTTCACCGCTGTACCTGTTTTCCCTTCCTGTGTTCTTTGATCTTGTTTCGGACAGCCCTCTCCGCAGCTCGGCTCTCTCGTGCCGGCTTAGTAATCCTCGATTCCACATCATTCTTCTATCTTCCTTCGCTGCGCGTCTCGATCGTATAAATACCTAGCGTAGACACTCGATGTACTTCATACTTGATCTACACAATACAAGTGTACATCTCGTGTCATCCCTTGCAAAGCACTCTGAGAACTCTTTGACGACGTTGTCGTACCTCTTCGTGAGCGTCCTCCGTCAAACGAGTCACGCCCAACTCTTGTTCTCGCTTTGGTACACTTCGTGTAACACAGAGTCCCAAAAATAACTCCTGAAGAAAGGAAGCGCTGCATCACAAAGAACCTTTGCTTCCGATGCCGCAAGCCTGGGCACAGCTCGCAGAACTGCCCACACTTTGCCTCTTCTCCTCCCACAGATAAGCCGAAGAAAACTTTGGTCAAGAAGGTTGTAAAAGACGACCTACCCAAACTGGAAGAGATCGAGGACGATGAAGAAGACGAACCCCCTGCCGTAGCAGTGGTGGACTTCGTCCCTCAGGATTTTTGAAAAGGAGGACTCAGTCTACGCGAGTACCTCCTTCCTCTACTTATACGTGCGCTCCTGTAGTTGTATCTAGCTCCCACAAATCCATGTCCATTGCCTTACAACTCGTGGAGCCCTCGCACACCATGAAAGCCATAGACACCCGTGCCCTCGTTGACAGCGGAGCTGACATCTGCTGCATTGACCACGACTTCGTGAAGAAGCACAAACTTCCCACGAAGAAACTTGAAGTCCCCTTCCACGTCCGGAATGTGGACCAAACTGCGAACCAAAACGGACAGGTCTGTTTCACCTCGACTCTCTTCACCAATATAGAGGGTATCACACAAGAAGTCACATTCTACGTCATGTCTTGTGGCAATGAAAACGTCATCCTCGGCATGCCTTGGCTGAAGATGACAAACCCTGTCATTGATTGGGTGCAGCGCACCCTAACCATCCCTGAATCTTGCGACCAGCACAAGGAGCTGTTCACTCGATTTTCCAAAGACACTGAGCGGCATGAGGCATTCTATGCACGCTTTAAACCCACGACTCCACCACCGCGCCACCACCACATCGACACAGTCTATGACTCTCGACTCTATGACTTCATGGAGCACCGCACTCAGGAACAATATGTTCAACAAGCTCTCACAAACCGGACCTTGAACCGGATCATCCGTGGCGAAGGCCGCTATTTCAAGCCCACAGACCCTCGGATCTTAAAGATCACCGCAGCCACTGAGCTTGCTGCAGCAGCGGAGCTTGCCAAGCCCAAGCCTGTTCTCCCGTCGGAGTACACACAATTCTCCACCGTCTTTGACAAAGAGACGGCTGACCACCTACCCCCATCATGTCCCTACGACCATGAGATCAACCTTGACGACTCCTTCGTACCTAAAGTCGGAAAGGTATACCCCCTCACACCCGCCGAGCAGGAAGCCACTGAAGCTTTCCTTGAAGAAAACCTCAAGGCTGGGAAGATTCGCCCCTCGAATTCTCCCCAGGCCTCCCCCTTCTTCTTCGTCAACAAGAAAGATGGGAAGCTTCGCCCCTGCCAAGACTACCGCTACCTGAACGAACACACCGTTCGGGATGCATACCCGCTCCCCCTTATCTCCGATCTCATTGACAAGCTTCGGACCGCGAAGCACTTCACCAAGTTCGACGTACGATGGGGTTACAACAACGTACGCATCAAAGATGGCCACCAATGGAAGGCCGTGTTCATCACCCACAAGGGGTTGTATGAACCAATGGTCATGTTCTTCGGCATGACAAACTCCCCCGCCACGTTCCAGCATTTCATGAACGATTCGTTCAGAGATATGATCGCTGAGGGATGGCTCGTCATCTACATGGACGACCTCCTTATCTTCTCCCCTGATGAAGCTACACACACTGAACGTACCAAAAGGGTACTACAACGCATGGAGGAACTTGACCTCCACCTGAAACTCGAAAAATGCACCTTCAATGCCTCGGAGGTGGAATACCTCGGAATGATCGTGAAACCCGGTCAACTTGCTATGGACCCCGTCAAGCTTGACGGCATTGCCTCGTGGCCCGTGCCTACCAAGGTCAAGGATGTGCGATCCTTCCTAGGCTTTGCCAACTTCTATCGCCGGTTCATCCCCAACTATGCCACAGTCGCACGACCCCTCCTTGACCTCACCAAAAAGAACTTAGCGTTCTCCTGGACCCCGGCCTGCCAGCAGTCATTTGACTCGCTTAAGGTGCTCTTCCTCACCAAGCCCGTCCTGCAAATGCCGGACCCCTCTCATCCCTTCGCCATCGCCACTGACACCTCGAAGTTCGCTTCGAGCGCAATCCTTTTACAAACTGACGTGAATGGGGATTGGCATCCCTGTTCCTACATGTCCACAAGCTTCTCTCCCGCGGAACGTAACTATGACATCTACAACTGCGAACTCCTTGCCATCATCCGCGCCCTCAAGTCGTGGCGTCACTATCTCCATGGCTCCTTGTTTCCCGTCCAGGTATTCACAGATCACAAGAACCTGATGTACTTCCGTGCCCCTCAGACCCTCAATCGCCGCCAGGCACGCTGGCTTCTTGATCTGTCGGACTTTGATCTGAAAATGATCCACATCCCTGGAAAACTCCTCGCCAGTCTGGACGCGCTCTCACGCCGCCCTGACCTTCTTCCCTCCGACGACGCCACTGACAACGAGGGCACCACACTGCTTCCCCCTTCCCTGTTCATCTGCCTCATTGACGCCTCGTTGTGTCACCTTATTGCCACGCACTCCGCTGATAATCCATTGGTCATGACCCACCTACACGCCCTTAAAAAACCCTTGCCAGCCATGCTTTGTTCCCGTCTTACCGACTGGACATACTCCGACGGCGTCCTTACGTACAAAGGCCGCATCTACGTCCCCGTGGACGAAGCTCTTCGCCGCTCCATTGTGGAGCGATGCCATGATCACGAAACTGCCGAACACCCTGGTTACTTGAAAACTCACCAGCTGGTCGCTCAGGAATACTGGTGGCCAGGTCTTGCACAATTTGTCCGGAAGTATGTCTCCGGTTGCTTGGTTTGCCAACAGAACAAGGCAAACACTCACCCCACTGTGCCCCTGCTCACCCCCATCCGCTCCCACGCTTCCCGTCCTTTCCAGCAGATCTCATGTGATCTGATCACTGATCTCCCCGCCTTGGATGGCTTCAATTCTCTCCTGGTCGTGGTAGACCATGGGCTTACTAAGGGGGTAATTCTTTGCCCCACCAAGAAAACTTGCACCGCAGAAGGAGTGGCAACACTCTTTTTCCACAAAGTATTCCTCCATTTCGGCCTCTATGACAAAGTCATCTCTGATAGAGGACCACAATTCGCCTCAGCCTTCGCAAAAGAGCTCGGACGGCTCTTAAACTACGACCTCTCTCTATCCACTGCCTACCACCCGCAGTCTGACAGAGAAACTGAACGTGTCAACCAGGAGGTTGAAATGTACCTTCGGATCTTTTGCAGATCAAACCCAGCCTCATGGTCGGCAAAAATATCACACGCTGAGTTCACTCACAACCACTGCCCCCACTCTGTCACTGGCAAGTCGCTGTTCTTCCTCATGATGGGCTACGAACCCCGTGCCCTTCCCACAGTAATCACCGACACCCACATCCCCGCCGTTGAAACCCGTTTCCAAGAGCTATCCGCTGCATGCGATGAGGCTCTTGCTGCCCACGAACTTGCTCGCCAGGTCATGGCTTCTCATACACGCCAGGGCTTCACTCCTTTCGCCAAAGGAGACAAAGTCTGGCTTGAGGCACGAAACCTGATACGCCATGTCGCCAACCCCAAATTCGCGCCCAAAAGGGAAGGACCCTTCACCGTCGTGAAGGTGTTATCTCCCATCACGTATCAACTGCACCTCCCCAAGACTTGGAAGATCCATCCGGTCTTCCATGCTTCCCTCCTAACCCCTTATCATGAGAACTCCGTTCACGGCCCGAATTACCCAGCACCACCCCCTGACCTCATTGACAGCGAGGAAGAATACGAGATCGAGAAGATCTTGCGCCACAGAGGAGCTCCATCGGCACGTTCCTTCCTGATCCAATGGAAGGGATATACTGCGGAAGAAGACTCCTGGGTCCCTGAACAGGACTTGAAACATTCTAAGTCCGCCCTGGAAGCTTATAAGAAGCTTCATCCCTCCGTCTTCTTCCCCAAGTCCTCTGCTCCCAAACCACGATAACGATGACCACTCCCACTCGCCCCATGCTCATCCGCTTTGAGGATGAAGAAAGCTCCCCCTCTCCCCCTGACACGTACTCGAATCTCTATGCATCATCGTTCACCGACACTAATCCACCCCCGTCGTCCCTCGCCACTGCCACAGTGGTCAATGACCTTTCCAGTCCTTCCTCTCCTCGTCCCACTCCCCATCCCTCGTCTCCAGAACACGCGTCGTCTTCGGATGACCTTCCTGTTATTGAATCTGTAGATACCCCCATCTATGCTAGCCGCCTTCGAGAAGGCACCCCAAACGTCGATTACATTCACAACGTTAACTACCACCTTTCCAATCCACGTCTACGACTCGTTCTTGGCAATCACCTTGACTTCGGCTCCCCGTTGCACGCCCTGCAACGACTTCACCTGTACCTGACCACCCTGGACCAAACTATCAGAGAGCTCGATGCTATCCCAGCCGCACGCCCCGCCACCAGATACCTTGTCAATGCCCGTCGCAATGCCCTTGGGGCATTCCATATCCTTGCCCACCAATTCACTTTTGGTGAATTCCTTGGCGACATAGATTGATACAACCGAGAGCTCGTCCACGCTCTCACCCCATTGGCTCCCTCCGCGTCCTCGTCCCCCTTTCTCCCTGATGAACTAGAAGTCCTTGAGCGTACAGATCGCTATTGGACAGGCAACGATGGAGAGTCCCCTCTCCCTCCTAGTCACCCACGATACCATGAAGCTTGCTTCATGTGTCGTCGCCTGTTCCACTTGCAAAAAGATTGCCAGTTGTACCAATGCCCCAAGTGCCGCAGGTTCCATCCCGGCCACACTGTCTCCCGCTGCCCCGTATGCCCCGTCTGCCTCAGAGGTCACCATATCCGCGAACATTGTCCCCGGCTTTTTCCTGCCCCGGATATCTCTCCCCCGACCTCCAGCTCCTCATCTCGTTCTAGCTGCCCCCAGGTCGCCTCCCGAGGCTGCAGAGGCGCTACACCTCACCGAGCTCGTCCAGTCCCACTTGCTCGCCCTCGCATTAGAACTGGATCGGGAAATTATCATCACTCTCGTTACTCCCGGTCTCCCTCCCCGGGTGACACCTCCCATGACGCTGCAGCGTACGACAACCTTGATGGATCTCCTGTCTTTAGCACTATGGACTTTTGATTGGTTCTTCGTCGTGGACTCAAATATAGAAAGGGGGTAATGTTACGTTTTCTCTTTTCTCCTTGTTCTTTGCCTTGATCTTTGACTCGTTCGTGCATGGACACGTCTCTCGTCACCGTGATGACTCATTCCCTTCCACATCGTTCTACGACCTTCCACTTCCTTCATCATCATGCTTACTCCTCCACATAGCCTCGCCGATGCCATCGGCTCCACTTACTCATTCCCACTTACTTCTTGCTTTGTCACTTGTTCCTTGACGTTCCATGACCTTCTACGGCTTAGTCATCTCTGGGTATATATACCACACTCGCCAGCCGTTGTACTTTAGCTTAGACCTCCTCGATTGTACCTCCAATACACTCGGGTTCCCTCCTTGCTCACTGTCTGAAGGCTCCCAACCCTTCGACCCCTTGTCCTTGACCAAGCCTTCGCGCTTGGACACCTTGTCTTTGGACTTCCCTTGGTTGCACCTTGGGACTAGTCATCTGGGCCTCCATGCACCAGAACCTTGCCACCGTCGAGCACCTGTGCATTGACTCCTTGACCCCATCGAGCCTCCGTGCGTCGACTCCTTGAGACCTTGCTTTCGTTGAGGCTACGCTCGTTCCTACCCGGACCAAGCATAACACCCAGACCAAGTGTAACAAAAGGTCTAAGCTATTCTTTACAACTACCATCGCATAGATCGTTATCACCATTCCCCCTCGACCATCCACAGACCCCTGCTGGGGAATCCCCTGCAGCGCCCCTGCTGAGAACTCAGACTCGGAACCCCAGGAGGAAGACGACCTCTTCACTTCTGACCACTCAGACAACGACGTCCCTATCCCTTCAGTAGAGGACATCACAGTTACCCTCGCTGACTACTTCGATGAGGCCACCAACCTTCCCTGAGTTCCCACTCCCCCGTCCCCCACTCCCCTTCCATAGACTGGTAATATCTTCCAGTACCCTCCACATACCCCGTCCCCCATCATGACTACACCCAGACCCACAGAACTCCGCCTTGCATCCCCTCAGACCTTTGATGGAAGCTATGCGACTGCTGTCCAGTGGTTGCAAATGGTCTGCTTCTATCTCCACATCAACGAATAGGTCTATGACTCCGACTCCAAGTAGATAGCCTTCGCGCTATCCTACATGACCAAGGGCTTAGCACTTGCTTGGGCCAACAACTTCAGACAGGAGGCACTCTCCCACACTACACCCACTTTGGGAACCTTGCGAACTTCATCAAGAAGTTCAACAAAGCCTTTGAATGATAGGATGCCATTCATGATGCCATAAGGTGGCTGAGCGAGACCCACATCGAACGAAACAAGAAGGGAGATTGGACCCCTTCCCTTGACCACTATGTCCAAACCTTCCAGACCAAATGGGTCTGGCGGGTATCTCAGATAACAACGTCCTCATCGGATACTTTGCTGATGCACTTTCTACCACCCTCACAGACAAGATCTTCACCATGGAAAAGGTCCCGACCACTATAGACGCATGGGTAGACAAGGCCCTTGTCTTCCAAAAGAACTGGGAGCACGCTCGCTCCATCGCCGAGCACCGAAAGAAGTCACATACCCCGTACCAGAACTTCTCCGGATCCTCCTCCACCTGCACCACCAAGGACCCCGACACCATGGACATCGATGCCATCAGAGTCCCCAAAATAACTCCTGAAGAAAGGAAGTGCTGCATCGCAAAGAACCTTTGCTTCCGATGCTGCAAGCCTGGGCATAGCTCACAGAACTGCCCACACTTTGCCTCTCCTTCCCCCACAGATACAAGGCTGAAGAAGACTTTGGTCAAGAAGGTTGTAAAAGACAACCTACCCAAGTTGGAGGAAATCAAGGACAATGAAGATGATGAACCACCCGCTGTAGCAGTGGTGGACTTCGTCCCATAGGATTTTTGAACAGGAGGACTCAGTCTATGCGAGTACCTCCTGCTTCTACTCATACGTGCACTCCTGTAGTTGTATCTAGCTCCCAGAAATCTATGTCCATTGCCCTACAACTTGTGGAACCCTCACACACTATGAAAGCCATAGACACCTGTGCCCTTGTCGACAGCAGAGCTGACATCAAGTCTCTTTCCGCATCCAGAATGTGGACCAAACTGCGAACCAAAATGGACAAGTCTGTTTCACCTCGACCCTCTTTACCAACATAGAGGGAATCACACAAGAAGTTACATTCTACGTCATGTCTTGTGGCAATGAAAACATCATCCTCGGCATGCCCTGGTTGAAGATGACAAATCCTGTCATCGATTGGGTGCAGCACACTCTCACCATCCCCGAATCTTGCAACCAGCATAAGAAGCTGTTTGCTCGATTCTCCAAAGACACAGAAAGGCATGAAGCCTTCTACGCACGCTTCAAGCAAGCAACTCCACCACCATGCCACCACCACGTCAATATAGTCTACGACTCTTGACTCTATGACTTCCTTGAGCACTGCACAAAGGAACAGTACGTGCAACAAGCCTTGACTAACTGGACCTTGAACCAGATCATCTGTGACGAAGACCATTACTACAAACCCACAGATCCTCGGATCTTGAAAATCACCACTGCCACAGAGCTCACTGCTGCAGCAGAGCTTGCCAAGCCCAAGCTGGTGTTGCCACCGGAATACTCTCACTTCTCCACTGTCTTTGACAAAGAGACGGCAGATCACCTACCCCCATCGCATCCCTACAATCATGAGATCAACCTCGATGACTCCTTCATACCAAAGGTCAGAAAGGTATACCCCCTTACACCCGCCAAACAGGAGGCAACAGAAGCTTTCCTCAAAGAAAACCTCAAGGCTGGGAAAATTCGCCCCTCAAATTCTCCCCAGGTCTCCCCCTTCTTCTTTGTCAACAAGAAGGATGGAAAGCTTCGCCCCTGCCAAGACTACCGCTACCTGAACGAACACACCGTTCGGGACACATACCCGCTCCCCCTCATCTCTGATCTCATTGACAAGCTTTGGACTGTGAAGCACTTCACCAAGTTTGACGTACGATGGGGCTACAACAATGTACGCATCAAGGACGGCCACCAATGGAAGGCCGCATTTATCACCCACAAGGGGTTGTATGAACCCATGGTCATGTTCTTTGGCATGACAAACTCCCCCGCCACATTCCAGTGCTTCATGAATGACTCATTCAGAGACATGATTGCTGAGGGATGGCTTGTCATTTACATGGACGACCTCCTCATCTTCTCCCTAGACGAAGCGACATACACAGAATGTACCAAAAGGGTACTACAACGCATGGAGGAACTTGACCTCCACTTGAAACTTGAGAAGTGCACCTTCAACACCTCAGAGGTGGAATACCTTGGAATGATCATAAAACCCGGTCAACTCGCCATGGACCCTGTCAAGCTTGACAGCATTGCCTCGTGGCCTGTGCCTACCAAGGTCAAGGACGTATGGTCCTTCCTTGGCTTTGCCAACTTCTACCGCCGGTTCATTCCCAACTACACCACAGTTGCATGCCCCTTTCTCAACCTCACCAAAAAGAACTTAGCATTCAATTGGACTCCGGCCTGCCAGCAGTCGTTTGACTCACTCAAAGCACTCTTCCTTGCCAAGCCAGTCCTGCAAATGCCAGACCCCTCTTGCCCCTTTGCCATTGCCACCAACGCCTCAAAGTTCACTTCGGGGGCTATCCTCCTTCAGACCGACGTCAACGGGGACTGGCATCCCTGCTCTTACATGTCCACAAGCTTCTCCCCTGCGGAACGTAACTATGACATTTACGACCGCGAACTCCTTGCCATCATCCGCGCCCTCAAGTCATGGCGTCACTATCTTCACGGCTCCTCGTTCCCCATCCAGGTATTCATGGATCACAAGAACCTCACATACTTCCGTGCCCCTCAGACTCTCAACTGCCGCCAGGCACACTGGCTTCTTGATCTGTTGGACTTTGATCTGAAAATGATCCACGTCCCTGGAAAACTCCTTGCTGGTCCAGATGCACTCTCATGTCACCCTGACCTCCTTCCCTCTGACAACGCCACTAACAACGAGGGCACCAAGTTGCTTCCCCGTCCCTATTCATCTGCCTCATCGACGCCTTGTTGCGTCACCTCATTGCCACACACTCTGCCGATGACCCATTGGTCATGACACACCTCCATGCCCTTGAAAAGCCTCTGCCAGCCACACTTCGTTCCCGTCTCACTGACTGACTTACTCTGATGGCGTCCTTACGTACAAAGGCCGCATCTACATCCCCATGGACGAAGCTCTTCACCACTCCATTGTGGAGCATTGCCACGATCATGAAACCGCCGGTCATCCCAGTTACTTGAAAACCCGTCAGCTGGTCGCTCAGGAATACTGGTGGCCAGGTCTTGCCCAATTTGTCCAGAAGTATGTCTCTGGCTGCTCGGTTTGCCAGCAAAACAAGGCAAACACTCACCCCCCTGTGCCCCTGCTCACCCCCATCCGCTCTCATGCTTCTTGTCCCTTCCAGCAGATCTCTTGTGATCTCATCAGCGATCTCCCCACCTCGGATGGCTTTGACTCCTTACTGGTCGTGGTTGACCATGGCCTTACTAAGGGGGTAATTCTTTGCCCCACCAAGAAAACCTGCACCACGGAAGGAGTGGCAACACTCTTTTTCCACAAAGTCTTCCTTCACTTTGGCCTTTATGACAAGGTCATCTCAGACAGAGGACCCCAATTTGCATTGGCATTTGCAAAGGAGCTAGGACGGCTCCTAAACTATGACCTCTCTTTGTCCACAGCCTACCATCCACAGTCCGATGGAGAAACAGAATGTGTCAACCAAGAGGTAGAAATGTACCTCCAGATCTTTTGTGGATCAAACCTGGCCTCATGGTTGGCAAAAATATCTCATGCCGAATTTGCGCACAACCACCACCCCTACTCTGTCACTGGCAAATCGCCATTCTTTCTCATGATGGGCTATGAACCCTGTGCCCTTCCCACAATACTCACTGACTCCCACATTCCTGCCGTTGAAACACGCCTTCAAGAGCTATCTGCAGCACGCGATGAAGCTCTTCTATTGCACTCATGTTTGCCCTTATCAGCTAGTCCAATCAAGAGATATGCCTTGATCTCTTTTTATCTTATCTTATCAAGGAGTCACAGCCAGATTAGATTGTAAGTGCTGGCCTTGATCACAGACTTACCTAGACTTCTATGATGTCACTATAATATCATGGGCTGGACCCTCTTTTACCTCTTCATGATTTACACATGCTTTTGCCTTGTGTTCCTCAAACTTGTTTCACCATGCTTCTTTTTCACAGCTTTGTGATACACATTTCATCCTTATGTTTCAGGGTATAGGGTTGATCCTTATACATATGGATAGATTGTTAGATATGGTCACAACATGTACATACATTATTAGTAGTATATAAAGACCCAAGGACCCAGCACTGGTTTCCCTAGTCTGGTTCTCTTGGAGAGTTCCCTTGAATCCTTACTCCAGAAGCCTGAGCTTCTGATATCTCTTAAGAAGACATACAGTAAGCTCTTCTATTGGAGTTCTTCCAAAGTTCTTTCCTTGAGAGCTCTTGCTGAGCTATCTCTCTTGAATAATTTCTCCAACATTATCCCTTGAGATAAGACATCTCTTGGACAATCCCTAAGCTTTCCCTTGAAGTCAAGCACTTCCTGGAGTATCATCACGTTATAATTAGACCTCAAGTCCTAAGGTCTAGTGCAACCTAGTCATCCTCTTATGGTTTGAGCCCTAGTGGTTCAAGGTTGTTTTAGCTTTACTCCCTGTCCTGCTCCTTGTATCAGAGACCTGAATGCAATGGATGCAGACGCTATTTGGGTTTCTAAATTAACCCCAGAAGAATGTTCTAAATGCATCAAGAAAGGACGATGCTTTAGATGCTGAAAGATCAGACACAATGCTCTGAACTGCAAGACATTCACCACTATATCCCTATAGCATATCCACTCCTCTGTAGTCCAATCTCCCAAGGAGCAGGCTACTCCAAAGGAGGCTCCCACTTCACAAATGACCACCAATCAACTGACGACACTCTCCTTGCTGAGCACGAAGATGACAACGATGAGCTCTGGAACGTGAAGGCTGTGGAGCAGAGGCGCTGGACCAAAGCAAAGAAGGTGGAGGAGGCATGCAAGAAGGTGGAGGACATCAGCAAATCCTGATGTGACTGTCCAGTACTGGACAGTGCCATAGTACTCATAGTGAGGATCTATATGGACAGTATTGTCATAGTGCTATCATAGTAGTCATAGTAGTCATAGTTTGTTATAGTCTGTCATAGTGTCATAGTGCCATAGTGCCATAGTCTACTCATAGTGTTTTATAGTGTGCCATAGTGCATCATAGTGTCATAGTACCATAGTCTATTCATAGTGTTTCATACATTAGCAAACTGACCCTCCTAGTGTAGAATTTATAATCATCCAAAAATAAAATCAATTCACTTATATACTACCACATCTACATATGAGAAAAAAAAATAATAGCCTGTATAGTGCAGCTCCCCTTGTCCTCATTGTGGTCGCAGTGGTGGTGGTGGGGGAATTGCGGTAGTTGTGTCACCCACACCCCCTCATCCTCATCACAGTTGTAGTTGTAGCAAGTGTGCTGTTGCATTGCCTGTGCCCCCCTTGTCCTCATTGTGGTCGCAGTGGTGGTGAAGGGCATGCCATTGCATTCCACATCTCCCTCATCCTCATCATGGTCATTGTGGTGGTGGTGGTGGCAGGCATGCTGTTGCATTGCCTGTGCTCTCCAAGTCCTCATTGTGGTTGTGGTGGTGGCAGGTGCATTGCATGTGCCCTCCTCATCCTTGTCACAGTTGTAGTTGCAGTGATGGTGGTGGATACACTGTTGCATTGCCTGCACCACCTCATCCTCATCACAGTTGACATGGTGATGGTGGTAGGTACACCGCTGCAATACCCATGTCCCCTCATCCTCATTGTGGTCGTGGTGGTGGTGTGCCATTACACTCCCATAGCCCTCATCATCATTGCATGGTGGCAGTAGTGGGCACACTGCTGTGTCCCCCATTGCCTTCATTGCTGTCATTGTCGTTGGTTCCACCACTCTTGTTGTCGCACGGTGGAGGCTGGTGGTGGGTATGCTGCTGTATGTCTCCTTCCTTGTCATTGTGGCCGCTGTGGTGATGGTGGGCACACTGTTTTGTGTTCTCATTGCCCTCATTATCACATGGTGGTGGTAGCGGGCACACTGCTATGTCCTCCACCACCTTCCTTGTCGTCACTGCAGTGGTGGTGCGCCATTGTGCTCCCATTACCCTCATTGTCGTCACATGGTGGCAGTAGTGGGCACATCACTGTGCCCCCTGTTGCCCTCATCATTGTGGTGGTGGTGGTGGTGGTGGTGGTGGTTGCCATTGGTTCCACTGCCCTCATCGTCGTGCAGTTGGCAGGCATGTGATTGCAGGCATGCCCTTACATTGCCTGGGTAGCAACGTCCCTCATTCTCTTTATCGTGGTGGTGGTGATGGTGGGAACAACATTGTGTTGCCCACACTCCCTTGTCCTCTTCATCATGGTCATTGTGGTGGTGGTGGAGGTGGGCATGCTGTCATTTGCCTGCACCTCCTCACCTTTCTCGTTGCAGTTGCGGTGGTGGTGGTGGGCATGCCGTCACGTTGCATGCCCCCTTGTCCTCTTTGTCACAGTCACAGGCATGCCATTGCCCCTCATCCTTGTCATAGTCGTGGTGGTAAGCACATTGTTGCATGTCACATCACCCTAGTCCTCATTGTTGTATGACAGTGGTGGTACACTGTTGTCCTGCGATGGTAGTAGTGGGTGTAGTGGATGTAGTGGTAGTGAATAAAGAAAAAAAAACAAAATACTCTTACCATATCACATGATCCATTTGTTGCAGGGTATTTACTAATGTACGTAGCTACCTAATACTCAGGAACTTAGAGAAATTCCACATGAATAGATTACGTGCAGGTAATGTTTGATTTTGTTTTGCCTTGCTTTTTTGCTAATGACTACACTTCCTGTTCCTCCCATCCTGCACATCATCAGTACTGCCACCAGCTGTCTCACCCACATCCAAATAAGTGTGTGCACTGCACAACAGTGAGTACACCCACCCATTTACCCACTCACTCCACATGCACCATTTCAGACATGTACCCCTTTGTGCACGCACCCTCCACCACCACCACCACCGTCTCTGTGACAATGGTGCACCTGGGCAACACAACAGTGTGCCCATCACCAGTGACCACCACAACTGTGACAGAGAGGACAGGTGTAGGCAACATGACGGCATGCCCACCACCATCATCACGACTGCAGCGAAGAGGACAGGTGGGCACAGGCAGTGTGAAGGTGTGCCCACTACAACCACAACCATGACAAAGGGGATAAGGCGTGAGCAAGGTGATGGCATGCTCACCACCACCACTACCACAACCACAACAAAGAGGACGAGGGGGCATGGGCAATGCAACAGTGTGCCCATCACCACCATCATGACCACGATAAGGATGAGGGGGCAATGCAATGGTGCATCCGCCATTACCACTGCAACTGCAACTACAACTGCAACGAGGGCAAAGGGAGCATGGGCAACCACTGTGACAAGGATGAGGTGGCACAGGCAACACACACCATGACCATGACCAGAGCATGGCAATGTAACCATGTACCTGCCACCACTACGACTAAGGCATAGGCAACACAAGTGTGTACCCCCTTCCATCACTGCAACAGTGACAAGGAGGCCAAGTGCCCACCACTACCATAGCAACCGCAACAAGGACAAGGGGAGTGCAGGCAACACAACAGTGTGCCCACTACCACAACCACAACCATGACAAGGGAAAAGAGGAGGCACAGGGAACACGATGGTATGCCCACTATCACCTCCACCTCTGTAAGGAAGATGAGGGTGCATAGGCAACGCAACAGCATGGTGTGCCTACTCCTACCATGACTTCTGTGATGAGGATAAGGGGCAATGCAACAGCATGCCTACCACCACCACCACAACCATGGTGAGGAGAACATGAATAGTGAGGGGTATATGTATTAGGTAGTATCTAATATATTTGTTTTCTTTACTTTCAAGTGTGATATGTGAGCAAGAAAAAAAAGTATTTACTGTTGCATGTTCACCTGTAGGCTTGGACAGTTAGTGTTGTTACAAGATCTGTATAGATTACTAATATGGACTGCATCCTGCACATTGAGTTGACAATTTGCTGATGTAGATGGGCCAGAGTTCTGGAGGGACACTATGGACACTATAGGTACTATGGGTGTACTATGCAGACTATGAATCTATGAGCACTATGATACTATGAGCACTATGAAGCTATGATGACTATGAATTGTCTAT
>JBBPUD010000388.1:0-23135 GCA_038094475.1 Phylloporus aff. rhodophaeus
GAGGTGCGCGAGATCTATGCTCGACAACGATCCCTCCGACAATGAAGAGTAGCCGTCAGAGATGGAAAGCGGAGGTGTGTCTACCCCAGAACTCGAAGTACATGTACTTGACCGGGAACGGTTTGCACGAGTGGGCCGAGTGAAAACTGGTATTTGGACTATAATTGAGAGTAAGTGATCGTCTTCCATATCACAGACAGTACTCACATAAACCAGACAGATCCTCGCCATCACCTATCAATGCTGTGTTCTCGAGGCTCTGACGCTCGAGAAGACCATGCTTTGCACGAATCATACGCTCATCTCCAAATGTTGACAAGTTTGCGGTGGAGGCAATTGAGGGTTTCGTTTCGATAACGCGGGAAGTCTTGGGTGATTGACTGTCCTCCGTTTGAGCTTTCTGTATGCGGTCGAAGACCGTCTCGGGAGGGTTGGCAATAATATTCTTGCGCCGCTCTACTTGAACACAGGGGGAAGCACCGATCATCGATGTCACGGAACGGCGGCGTACGTGACCACCACCCAGCATCTGGATGCATATCAGACAAGAACCTAAGCCAACTAATGAGACATACACTGATCATCGTGTCGTCTTCTTTCGGTGGACTATGCACACTTGGAATACTTAAGCTGGAAATGGGACGATAACGAGGGGGTTTCGTAGCTCCATTGTCTTCGTTTTGCTCGAAGAACGTTGAGTCGGACGAACACACGGAGTCCCGACGACCAGTCTTCTCGAACAACGAGTCAGTATTCTGAGATTCGTACTGACTGTCCGTAGCCGAGTCGGACGACGTGGTAATTTCATATTCTGAGTGGATTCGTTCTCCGCACATGTCGCTAGTGACGCTATGGGGAGAAGCAGAAATGGAGGCTAGTTGTATACGCTCCAGCGCAGAGTCGAGCATCTTGTCTCCCAGACCCGGTCGTCCGAGGTTCGTTTCCGAGGAGTCACTGAGCACCGATTCGACCGAAAAGTTCGACCGGTGTCGCGCCCAGGAAAAGCGGCGGCAGTTCGCATACGATTGCAACACACTGTTCGTGCTTGCGCTCGAGTCTCCACGCCGGTGGTGAACAGAATTGCGGTTGAAGAGACTGATCGGTGGACCAACGGATATACCAGATGCGCGTCGGTGGCTGCGACTATATGGATGGATGGGTGATGTGCGGAAGTAGAAACTCGATGCATCGCTATCGACCCTGCGACGCGGTGGCTGTCGGCGGAGAAAAGAGAAAGTATCTTCGGCAGATGTCGACATGGTGAACGAAAAGTTGTCTGACGATGGGCGCTCTCGCAAACTTGGTAGAGGAAGGACCGAGGCGTAATCGAAAGGATCTGCTGACCCGCCGTGAAGAACATTACCGTAAGACGAGACTGAAGCAATGCTGTATAATGAATCGTGTTTGCGATCTCGCGTATCAGATATTGTGTCACGTAGAGGGTAGAATCCTGGGCGGGTGTCATTGAATTCAAATCCTCGCCGCACCTCTGCGAACGAATCGAGACCTGTGAAACTCAACACAGAACTATTGCGTTGATGACCAAAGATGGCACAATCGGCATCGCGTGCTCCACGCTTAGAGACAGAATCTGATTCCTGTTGGGAGCGCTCAGACAGAGACTCGACCTCGATGACATGCGCAAGAATCGGCACCACCGAGCCGCCTTCATCACCATCGGTCGATGCCATAGAAAGAGATCTTGCGACCTCGAGCGGCGGAATGATGTCTGACAACGTAAGGGGTACTTTCTTGCTTGATGATGAATGTTTGCCACCGAACTTGAAATCGCGGTTGAGCTCGCCGTTCGACGGACGGCAAGCGACCGAGACCATGCTTGGGATAACTTGGGGAGCAATAATGTTCAGTAACTCCTCGTCCGCTATAGCGAAGTTATCCGATTCAAGGGTTAATGAGGGCTCGGGGTTGGAATCGATCGGGAAGCCTTTGGAAGAGTGCTCGCTAGACTCATAGTCGGCCGGGAGAGTAAACGAACTCTCTCCCAGCCGGGATAACTCATCCTGGAGCGTAGGAAGTGTAGGAACGGGAGGTAGATCCTCGTAGTCGTAGCGAAGATTAATTTGGGCGGGAGACCGGAAAGCATTCTCGAGTTGCTCAATGAAGCTTCGACGATCAGATGCACCAGATTCGTGGAGTTTCCGCAACTCGCCAGTGAAGTCAAATGACTTCTTCGTGTCATCTTCGGAGGGCGTCCCAGCTTCCTCTACATCGGCGTGGCGCTCATCTTCGTCTATCACGGTGGCTTGGAAGACAGGAATTTCAGCGAGAGAATTCCTTAAAGACGTGCATTCGAATATCGGCAATGGCAGCTCTGGCGGCAAACCTGGAGAAGGAATCGATGCCTTGCGACGGAATGATATAGTGTCCTCTCCTTCTTGATCCGAATTCGACAAGAGGGCCTGGAGCTCGTCGGGAATGTCAGAATCTGGATCGCTTCCGTCGTTATCCTGCTCAGGGATGCTGCCCACGGAACTTCCCATGGTGCCAGCCAGCCCAAGGTTGCGACGAACTTCGGGCAGAATAGGGAGGCTATGGCTATCGAGAGACGGACGCTGCGCTAATGAGGATTTCTTGTGTACGAGGTTCTGCACCTTTTTGAATACCGGAGAGACAGATAAACTTCCTCGAGACTCCGACTTGGAGTGTCCTGAGCCAAAGGTCAAGGCGGATGGAGAGCGATCGGTGGGGTGGATCACAAACGGAGAGACGCCCGAGGCGCTCACCACTGTCTGAGAGACTGGTAAACGAGTTGTCGCTGGACGGAGAGCTTTGAAGACAGGTGACAGATCTGCGGCCGGTGGAGGTATGAGTGTTTGCCTCTTCGTTCGGACGGTCTCTGTGTTATCCTGGAAGCTAACCCTAATGGTGCTGGGTGACGGTTTCGACGGAGAAATCTCTGCGTTTAGCAAGGACCATGGCGCGATGTTCTGCCCAAGCTGCACGCCGACAGTGCTCGAAGACGATTGATCGTACGGCCTCATGGAGGAGTTCTTGCGACGCAGGACTTTCACTGGGCTTTCTGCCGTTAATAAATTCCTCGGCGATGAATTCACGGACGAATCCAGTAAGAATGGAGACCGCTGGCTTATCGGGGTCATCTCGACACTCCTCGGGGTTGCCTCGAGATCAAGCCTGTTGATCAGTTGAGCTAGATCATTGGTTGCTGCGTCCAAAAGTGACATGACCACTTCGTCTAGCGCAAGATTAGTGATACCTCTGAGGTGAGTAGAATATAACTCACCGTCATTCCCCTCGTAGAAGGGGTTCGTTCCATTTCGGCCAAGAGGCTGCTCCGACACGGGCCGAGGACGTATACATTTCACAGGCGTTTGCATTTGAGGATGCACGGCTTCCGTAGTATGCTGGCTAGATCCATCAACCACAACGGTAGGTGTTACTTGTGGCTGTTCTGCGTGCTCACGCTCTGATACGCTCCTCGGGAATATCGCTGCTAGCGGGACTCTCTTTCGACTGTCCGGTACCTTCCGGGTAGACTCCTTTACGCTCTTGGATTTCTTGCTCTTCTTCATCTCGTTTCTTTCGTCTTCCTTAATTCTACTCTCTCTGTCCTTTCGTCGGATTTCCTTCACTGTTTGTAGGCCGGCTTCATCCCATCTCACCGAAGCAGTGCCCGAGCTACCTGATGATTCCCGAGAAATGCGAGACTTGGTCGACATTGGACGAAGAGATGATGCGGTAGACATAATGGAGCCAGATCGTCCCCTCTCGAGTATCCCGCCGCCCAATAGATTTGCGGTATCCACGGACAAATGATGGTTGGCGGTATTAGCAGTTGAAGATCCTGTTGAACTACTGCGAGATGAAGGCAAACGGATGGTTGAAGGCAAGCCAAGTCCCATGATGCTAGCCTTTTTCTTCCCCAGCGATTTAGACTCATGCTTAGAACCACCGGAGTTCGCCGACAACGCTCCGGCCTCGAAGTTACTGCCTGAATAGCGAATCGTTCGCTTTACCTCGTCTTTGCCCTTGTCGCTCTCTTTCTCCTTGTCCTTTTTTTTCTTTTTCTTCTTCTCGTCAGCGTCCTTGTCTTTGGCAGGCACAGTAGTAACATCGGGATTCTTCAGCTGAGCCCAGCTGCCAATACGAGCAAGAGAGCGGACAGAGCGCATGGCCCTGATGGCAACGGAACCCTTCCCGCTTCCTAGTCCAGCAGTACTGGGCGGTATCGACGTCGTCGCCGAGGGTGGTGTAGGGACACGCGAGCGCTCTACAGGGCGCTTGGAATGCGTCGCACTAGCGGAACCGGCGAGCAAACACCCGGAGTCTAATGAACTGTAACGTGCATGCGTGGCGGCGGATTCGTCGATTGTTCGAGGAGCTAAATATGCTTTGAGTAGAGTGACTTAGTGAATCCCGTCCAACTTACGCCTGGTATTGTCCTTGTCTTTCTCTTTCGAGTCTCTCCTGCTACGCCCAATGCTCCACCACTTCTGATTTTCATCCGCCTTTACCTTGGACAAGGATTCCTTCTTCCCTCTTTTCTCCTTCGGTTTCGTAACGGATGGAACATTCGTCGTTTCCCCCAATGTTCCCCATTGCAGGCCATCCAGGCCTAAGCGCGACTTCTTCTTCTTCACCATCAGAATATCTCCAATGTCAGGGTCGTTGGCAGAATCAACATAAATTTCGAATCCATTATTTGTATTGTCGACCGAGGTGTCTCCGACGCGCCTGACTTCGTCGGAAGAAGCGTGCTGGTGAACTTTCGCTGACGATGACGTCCCAAGAACGCTAAGCCTTGATTTCTTGGGAACAAGCCGCTTCCGCGATATTCCCCCGTTTATGGAGGACTTTGGTGCGATTGGAACACGGGATGCCTCGGAGGTTGACCGGGGTGCGACTGAGCCAATGTCATCTGTCACGCTGGTGTCGCAAGGGGTAGCAGTTGTCAGGCAAATGGTCGGAATCTGTGGTTTGGACGCAGGTGTAGAAAAGGGGGGTGGGGATGGCGTGCTAACGGTGTCCACCGCATGTCGTGAGCGTAGTTGCAAGGGCATTCGTCAAAAATAAAAAGGTCGTTATGTGCAGCGATAAATCGCAGGTTGCAAATCGTCAAGTCGTTATAAGACAAAGTTTCCAAAAATCGAAAACGATTAGAGTGTCGAGATTGGGGGTGATGCGCAAAAGAGAAATATGGATAGTCGTAAGATCTGGTACTGTTCGTGATCTTGAATTAGTTCGACTGTTGAGTCGAGTTAGCCTTGTTAGATCGCAAGAAGCAAGTTAGCGTGTCGTATGTCTAAATCGTGAGCTGAGAGAGCTCGTTAAATCCTTGCGTTAGCAAATGTCTTTCAAGAATTCTGTTCGTAAGTATGCTCCACGTACAAGTGAACACCAATAACTAACCTCGGGCGACAAAACGAGTTACTTACAGCCTTGAACAATAGTGCTTCCAAAGGCGGCGGCGATGAGTCGACGAAGGCAGCCACTTGTTCTGCGGAAAACAACGTTAGATCGCTTGACAGCTCAGAAACTCGAACTTGTTTGTCCTTGTAAGCGCGAATACAAACAACGCGTAAACAAAGCACATCACGGGATCTCACTCTCGGCGCCTTCTTCCAATTATGATATCATATACTAAGCAACGACACGCGGGACGAGTGTGTACAACGGACAATACTCAAAATAATGGGCTAAACATTAAACATCAGAAGTAAAGTTGTAGAGAATAGTTCACAAAATGAAGCGAAGGCCAGTGTCCTGTAGGTCTCATTGTCACCTCCAGATCATGTGTTTGAGTATTTGAATACGCACAATGTAATGTCCGCTCGAAAGTTGTGCTTTCTGTTGAAAATGTGGCTGTACAATACTACGAATAGAAAGCAATAGCTCCAAATAACTTTGCACTGGTTTCTGAGCTGAAACGAAAGGTAAGAACAAGTATCCTGTGATGTGAAGAAATACCAACTCAGCGCCGTCAAGAAAGCCTGTCAATTGAGATTAGGGGCGGACAAAGCTCAGGTTGAAGGTCTCTCTCACATAACTCATTGCCCCAACTGCAACGCCGCCCTGGACGGTGTCTGCGCTTGTCTGATCATCCCTACACGCTGCGAATGATATGACATCTGCCGAACTCGTTCTCTTCGCCCGTGCACTTTCAGCGATGTGGTTTTCTTTCAACCGTCCATCGTGGTGGTACTGTGAAAGTAGAGGTTGTAATATATATTCTGAAAGAAATGAATATGCTATACATACCATAAACGGTAAGTCTGTAAACGAATGATATGTCGCGCATTCTCAACAATGATTGGGTGACTTACCAAGTGTTGTTCCTGAATGACATGACTTAAAACATATCAGCACGGAGGGAAGTCAGCGTCCAGAGATTAAATCCTACATCGAAAACAGCCTACATAACTGTTAGTTGTGTTTCTAACACTACCGAAAACATTGAATCTCACCGTTAGGCGGCAGCCAGTCGGAAGTGGTTTCACCTTGTGAGACGAAATCGGTCAACATCTCTTAAAGTCAAAAGAACTTGCAAACCATGGTCTGGTGCAGCTCCTATCCATTAATCATTATTACAAGCGTAATTTGAAGTCAACTTGACTCACATCATCTATGATAACACCTGCCGTCTTGTAATCAACTGGGTATATCACTAAAATAGTTTGAGTGGCGACATCTTCGTTGGGAAGAAACTAACCTACCCTCGTCAAATCCATCGGTCTTGTCACCATGGATATCATGGATTTGGCCACCATGTCCAGAATCTGAGGCAAGGATAAGCTTGCTAATGACCACAATACCGATTTTCTCACAATGGAAAAATAACGAATCGTGAGGCTTGGCGTCCTTTACGAGCCATTTCATAGCGTCGATTATATTCTGTCTTGTAGGCATCTGCCGAGAGTTTGTAGTCTGATCTATCAAAACGACAATATCCCCCGCTTTGAAATTCCATTGACCTGAGACCCCGACAAGTCAACATAACGTCGAGCACGACAACATGAGACTCACGGGTAAGGAACCGGTGAACATTCTTGGCATCGTTGATGCACCCACGGAGCTCACGCTTCTGACCTATGTAGTTGACGCCGATCTGCATACCAAGCCATTGAACGGTCACACGCACGGTTCGTCCCTGTATACGTACAAAATTTGTACTCACACACAATGCTTTTTTCCTACCGCTACATTTCGAGTACTTGTGCCCTTTGGTCGCAGGGATCCGTTGCTGCGACTGAGATGGTGTGAATTTAACAGGCACGGGTGTGGTAGTATATCCCGTCGAGTGCGCACGGGGGCGATGTGCCTGTACCGGTTTCTTGGAAACAGTAGATTGTGGGTGACGTGGAGTCGGAGAGACTGGCGCTCGTGAACCTTGGGTAGACACCTGTCGCGAACGAGGTTGAGTTGCCACATCCGCATAATGGACATGACGAGATGGTGCCGCCGATACACTGTTTGAATGATGGCGCGGCTGCTTGTGTGGATGACGGTGGCTCGATTGGTGGTGCGTAGAAGTGTGCAGTGGAATGGAGCGTTGATTTGGCACTGGAGGTGGTTGCCCGGAAACTTCGCGGGAAGGGAACGTGCCCGGGGTAAATTGGGGGGAGACGGAAGAGCGCGGGAAGGTGTGATAGGACGCACTGGACAACGGGAATGAAAACCACCCCGTTTCCAGTGGACGGACCAACTTACCGGGCGCTACAGAATACACCGTTGAGTAATATGTTTCTATAACAAAAGAGAAACGATTCACTCGTGAGCGGACCTCCTTGTCAGAGGGGCAGTGGGCGAACCAGGTCGGACCCATGGCACTGGGTATGTTGCTTGCCTGTAGACACGATTAGGTTCGAGGGCGGAATGAAAGAAAGCACGCGTCGACCTCATATCTGATTGAACTCCGGGGCTATTCCATGGGAATGAGCATGCAGTCGTGCTCGAATACAATTTTATAGGACGCACTTGGACTTTGAGGGAATGCGTGAATGCGTTGGCTCTTGAGCGGGGTAATTCCCCCGCAAATCCCACGTCATCGTGTTGATCTGTGTATAAGCTTTATAGCGTGGAAAACAGGAAAAGATTGGACACCCTGGCATGACGGGAGCATCACAAGGCGTGGAATCAGCAATGTCGTGCGGCTTTTATAGTACGCGACGATGCAGTGGCACTTACAAGGAGCTAGGCGGCCAACGGATCCTAGTAGAGCGTGGTGAGACAAGCCGCTGAAGGCGCTGTATTTCAAAGGCGACACCGGCTTTATTTGATTGTTGACTCCAACCGCACCTTGCTGTGAAAGGCCGACATTCACTAAAAAAGGATGCGAAGCAGTACCAGCCTAGGAACTGCGCATTGGCGTTGGCTACGATTCAACCGGAAAACAACAATCTTTGTCATCTTCGAGTAACACTTTCGCACTATTTTGACCCATAATGATGAGCAACCTCCCGGCTAATTGGCCCGTCGAGTCCTTTTTGATGATCCACAGCGCTTGATTCCTTCATAGGACTTATGACT
The DNA here is from genome assembly GCA_038094475.1 of Phylloporus aff. rhodophaeus. NCBI lineage: Eukaryota > Fungi > Basidiomycota > Agaricomycetes > Boletales > Boletaceae > Phylloporus > Phylloporus aff. rhodophaeus. Next base: position 8,506 of record JBBPUD010000388.1, read on the forward strand.
TTGGCGGAGCTCACAACGTTCTTTCTATTGATCCATTATTGGTCGGTCATTATTGCGTTGACAATAGCCTCATACCTTCGACAAGAGGCTTGTCTTACTCTTACACAAATTGTGCCGTGAACAGCCTTGTTTGCTTGATAATCAGCGCATCGTAATAAGTTTGACTTGTCTGGCAACAGCGCTAGGTCATGAGAGTCCTTGACAGTCGATTCAGTGGGAGAGCGAAAGAGTACAGATTAGTAGTCCGCTACAAACAATGCTAAACATCGTAGTTATTGACCCGGATCCAATTTTGACCGGATCCAATTTCCAGGTCTCTGGGAAGATCGCGCTGATCATGCGCAAAACAAAAGGCTCCTGGCAGAAGTGACCGCGAGTCACTGGTCAGTGACTCAAAACTCATCTGATAGTGTACGGTAGGTTTAATACATTCCCATCGAGCGCGTTCATTGAATCTCGTTCATGGAACGGCCTATTCCTTAAAAACCAAGTGCAAAATGTCTTATAGCCGTAGCCCCAAGAAGAACTAGGGTAACCGGTACACCAAAGACCCACAAATCACAGCGCATGTACTGCACCCACCATAATCCTGAGAGTACCCGATGCGTTTCAACCCTCTCATGCCATGCAATTGGTGCACGCCTCGCGCAAGCGTCCGCAGCAAGGCACACACACCCGCAGTGGATATTCCATCCCACAATAGCGCGTCTCCATCCCGCCACCACAAGAAGTGGCGAAGAAGGGGGAGAGGGGGGAGCGCAAGGATGACTGGAGGGAAGGCTATATTAGATCAGGAGAGTTCTATCAAAAATCTGACGAGGAAGTGCGAGTGCGACTAGTACTAGTACTGGCGGTGGGTGGTGGCGGCAACAGAAGATGACGTGCTACATGCAATGAACAAGCGCATCATTGCTTTGGTCAGGGGAAGGAAGTGAACCACATACGCTAGGTGATATCATAGAGGGTCAGACATGGCGAGCATGTGAAAAGGCTGACCTGCGGGTCATATAACCCTACCTGTTAAGGCTTGACGCAAAAGTCTATGACGAGACGATGTCTGCAGAGGGAAAGTCGCAACGGGAATACTCATCCCGTGTTCGATCGAAAACTCGGTGATTTCCTGATGAAGAGTTCAAACGTGAAATAGCATTATTCGGAGCAAGCGATAGAACTTAGACGCACACGATATAACGCACGGCCGAGAGTCCTAGTAGGCCTCATCCGAAGTCTCCCGGTGACCATTTGAAGTCGGAGGCAGGTTGCGATCCCGTATTGTTAGTTTCAACTCACTGGATGTGTTGACTCAAGCATAATGATTGGCATTAACATGAGCCTCGCCGAATTGAGGACGATCGCGAAGACACAAGAAAATCTCGTCACGAACCCGAAACTGCCTGCCGCAACGCGTTTATATATTCCACACACGATTTCGAACAAGAGCGCGCCAAACGCTTGCTTCAGACGAGCGACTAATATACGTGCACGTCGTCATATTGGGCCCGGTCATACCACACGCGTACTCTTGGCTGAGCAGTCATCCCGTGGTATACGCAGAGGTTGGACTTGCCATCCAGTCCAGATGAGTGGACGGGTTGGGTATGGGGAATTGAATGCAAGGACAAGGGATACTAACGGAAGCCGGTTCAGCTGATTGTAGAGCGTGTACGAGTGGGTTGTAGACGGTCAAATCCAGTGGCAAACAGTTGTTATATTCTTCGCGGTCCCAGTCCAGGTAAGAATGGGGGTATCTCCAGAGTTCATGAAAAATGTATTCCAGTAGCCAACCGACCGGGGTGCCCTCGCCATATGACTGGAACAGGTGCGTGGAAATGCCTAAAAGTGACTGTGCAATGTCTCCCACCAGCGTCGTTTCACCCTCGAGGCCAGATACAGTTTTCCCGCACTCTATCAAGACCGAGTTCGAACCTGCACCGCAGAGACCTGTGGCACCTCCATTCTCTTCAGGACCTCGGGCGACTCTTTGTGGTTCTCCAGTGTCAACCCACGGTAAGGTATAGAACCGGACAAGGTATGCTCTGCTGTTCCAGATGTTATTCAAGGGACTATCGGGTTTGTCCGACAATGACGAGACGTCGTACAGGTGGATGATCGCGAAGGTTGAGTCAGAGCACCATGCAAATATGGCGCAGTACCACGTTGTTCCGTTTATCAAATCCACGTGTCGCTCCACGCCCACTGGAACCCCAGAGATTGTGCGACCGAGAAAAATGTCTGTGACTTGATATTAGGAGACGAAGCTTCCAGTTTATAGATCGTGACACGCTCGACTTGCTGGAGAAGCGGTACAGTCCTTCCACTTGTGGGAGAACATGACGTAGAAGTAAAACTCAGAATCCACCGTGATCAATCGATGATATGAGTTTGTTGAAGATGGGAAGTGCCTCGAACGCTTTTGCTAGCTCTATCCTGACAATTAGGCGACTGATAGTGGTGTCGATAAGTACCTGGGACATGGTGTTGTGGATGAGACGCAGAATGACAGGTCTTGTGTCAACATACCAACGAAGTTCTATCGTCGGCGTCAATCACCGTTCCTGGAGATCCTAACCAAATGCCTCGCCACGAACACACGGATTAGGGTGTTCTTCGAATTTCGAAAGCATCGTATCAAGGCTACAATCACTTCTCTGCGACGTTCTACCCCACGTAAGACGTCTCATTTTATAGCTTCGGTGAGATAACCCAAGAACCTCTCACCCGGCTCTCGTTGCAATGAAACATAATGGTCCTTCTGAACAATGGCAGAGGGCGCTATTTTGGCTAGTTTGAGACGTTTGAATTCCCGGCGAGATTCGACATCATCAACATCACGAGACTGCTTGCCAAGGATTGGCGTAATGAAACAGGCATAGTTCCCAAAGGGTGAGAGGCAGTCGACGAACAATAGGTGGTAAAAATCAAGCAGTATCTCGTAAGCGATGCTCAGCCAGCACAGTTGCTCACTCACCAACATCTCAGGCTGGAACCTCCACGAGGATGCCGATAGCATTTGGTAAAGGCATCGTCGGGACACCTGTCCCAGCAATATTGATGCATTTTGTACTAGAATCTTAACATTGTGTGATGCATAACCACTGAAGTCATTGTCCCTATGCATGTTAATGCTTCAATCATGCATTATGATGTGCAAAATGATGCATCCTTCCTTATGCATTATATTGGAGCCTCTTTGCGCCTTCCCGGGCAATTGCCCTTTTGATGGGCAGCTGAATTGCTATGGTTGGAAGTGATTGCGCATCAAGCGCATCAAGCGCATCAATTTAATATTTGAGATCTGGGCCTGTGCTGAGTCATTCCTCGATCTTCCTAGTTTCCTACACAGTGTGATGGAAGTACGGTCAAACATAGATTGCACAAACTAGTAGGAACATGATTTTATAGTATCTGCCCATGATATGCGGCAGCTTTCTGCCAGGGCATGTCGAAGGGTCGCCTGTCGTTGTGAATATGCGCGAAGTCCTTCCAGGAGCACCGGATCCCTGGAGGAGACCTCAGCGCTCCTTGTTTCCCAATGCTTAGCGTCCCACTCAAAGAATAGCACCGTTCGTCTCATCTCCTCAACGAGTAGAGCCACCTCCTCGGACCAGCGACGTGCGCGTGCTCTCGCCTTGCACCACTCGATACGAAGATCTACGGAGCGTAAGTATAAAGGTCATGTACATCAGACAAACCTGACTGACCTTCCAGCGCCCCAGCCCACTGCGTACTATCATCCATAGATCCGTGTGAACTCCATATCCATGACAGCTTTCGCGTGCCTTCTGTCTCACCCCATAGTATATCTGACATTCCCCGGATGTCATTCTGCTGCAGGGGGCGAAAGACGGCATTCCAACTTGTCTCATTCAGGTGAGGGGCCAGCCTCTGGAGTGCTCTATGAGCCATACCATACCTGTCCGCAGCGGCGTCAATGCGATCCTGGATTAATTTTACAGAGTTTCGAGCACGGGTATTTGCTCCTTGTCCACGAAGATTCCGATCTTTAAACTTCAAGAGGTAACTTCTTGCGCGCAGATTCGACCTGAGAGAGTTGAGGGCATCAGAGGCTTGAGCCAAACGCAGTCTCCATTCAATGCGCAGCGTCTTTTCTTCAAGGGAAATGGTTCCAGCGACCATGGATGGGACTAAGAGGTTGAAGGACTCGGGAGATATCATAGAGTCCGTATCCAGTTGCATAGCACGCCTGACAGCGATAGAGGGCATGAACGAGTGTTGCAGCTTGACCCAGCTGTCAATCCGCCGTTGAAGCATGTTGCTACGTTCCGTTAACCGGGCCTCCTGGTTGTCAGTCGAATGGATCCCCGTTCCTGCTTTTTCATATCTGAGGCGACGTCTATTAAGGGCCATATTAGTCATTGAACATCTAATAGTCGATGTGCTCACTGTAGCTCTTCTAGCTCGAGCCCAGTACTAATCAGCACACCTATCGTGCAATCCTGATAGACGGGCGCCACACGTCCATGTAGCATGTCATCTGAGTCCTCTTTTGCAAGCTCTAGTCGTACTGCTGCCATCGTCAAGGCTACAAATCAATATTGTCTGTCGGTGAATGTTCTGATCGCTTGGGAGACAACTTACTTTCACCCCTGCGTTCATATGGATTTAGTTTTGTACGGTCGTTTTCCCATTCAGCAAGTAGCCCCTTCCACTCCTCCAAATCGCCTGCATGGTTGTGGGCGATACTTTGCTCAAGTTCCTTGAGCGCGTCCTGGAGTTCAGCACGTTTCGGAATAGCACCCTTCAGCTTTTCCAGCAAGCTAGCACCTGTATGGAATGAGGCCGTGTTATACTCTGCCTATGAGGTGGTACGCACGGAGACCAACAACCTTCTTCCAGTTCCAATGACCAAAGTGGTCATCGAGGGTGTCGCGCCTTGAACCAGGACCCATTTCCTTCGTACTGGATGCGGCTAGGTTAAAATTTGCCCAACCCCTCTCCGGGGCTTCTCCATCGGTTCGCCCAACCCCGGGCGTAAAGTTAAACGAGAACGTGGTTTGGCATGCTTGTATATGGGCAGGGAGGTGGAATTTTGGAACCAAGAATGTAAAGTGTTTATCCTTCATGTCAAGCCGAAGGGATTCTGGGAGAGACTCCATGCGGTTCCAGAGGTGCTTCGACCACTGGCACGCCACATCGTACGAAACGTTAAGGACCACTGCATTATTGTGACGCAAAGCTGAGAAGAAGAGGTAATCCATGTTGCTGTACCTGGGAGAGCATTGTTAGAAATGGGTGATTTGCCGGCGGGCACTGCTCGTACTTTTCTCCTTTTTGCAAATCGCCGACACCAGATGGTAACTTCATGTTGTGGCGGGCGCAATCAATAGCACCGATGCCTGTTGCCGCGAGCCCATGATTTACCAGCGTATCTGCTCTGTTAACTGCCGTGTGGCTTGAACAGGTGCTTTTCTATCACCAATTTCAGCGAGAGGCATCGGCAGATGACAACCATACCTCTTGTACGACGTTTGTCTTGCTAGATAAGTACTCTTTGTATGCGGTCTCCTCCACGAAGTATGCCCATCCTTGACTGAGGCCTGGGTCGACGTTATTGCTTGAAACCTTCTTCCGTTTCAGACGGAAGTTTGCATCGATGGCGATAAACTGTGCATATAGCCACCTAAGACATGTTAGAGCACTAATCAAAGAATCCGAACAAACGCTTACCGCTTGTCATTGCCAACGTTATTAAGATCAAGTGGAAGGTTCTTTCCGGGGTGGGGACAAGCAGGACATAAGACCGCACATTGTCCCTCATGTGTCTCTGCTACACCAGAGTGGTATGGTCGGCCAGCGCGCTTGAGCATCTTCAAATGTCGCCATTCTCTGGCCATACGAAGGAAAGTCTCGTATCGATTCTGAGGACGTCAGTAAAGTGCAGACCAGAGGAAATTTAATTTACTGTACCTTGAGGTCAGTAAGACCCGTATTATCTACGAGTTTGCATAGTGAACTATAGAACTCGTATGCTGATATCTTTGACTCCAGTGAAAGGATGTGAAAGAGCTTGAGTACACGAAAGGTCGCAGCTGTCCGCGGTCGTGAGGTGGTTGCTGGGAACCACGCGAAGCGAAGGATCTGCTGGAAATGGTCTGCCGCTTGTTCGCAACCACAAAAGTCGAGAGAGATGGTATGGATTCCGGTGGTATCGATGACAACGAACGCATCGTCAAAACATCGCTCAGGGTTGTAACACGGTTGTCCAGGTGGATGGCCAAGTTGCACACGGAGCCCCAACGACTTCAATGATACAGGGTCAAAGAAATCGCCATTCCAAGCCTGTGCAACTCATCAGCAGCATTTTTAATACCCTTGGGCAAACTTACCTTGACGGTATGCAAGGGATTCGAAGCATGCCCAGCGAGTATACATTTTGCGCAGCAGAGGGCTTGCCCAAGACATTCTGTGCACATGAAACGAGCTTCTACTGCACCGCATGAAGGACACGATGAATTGGCAGACATTCCTCTTCCTTCAAGCCGTAACATTTCTTGAAGAAAGATGTCTCGGTCATCTAACCAAGCGAGCAAAGGATTGGACTGTACTCGATATTAAACAAGTCCAGGAAGAGACATGGGAACATACGCTGGTTGTCGGCCTGTAGACAGCTACACCGGCAGGTCTCTCTTCAGGAACCGGCATGTCCAAGCTTTCAGAGGCGAAATCAGGTTTGACCACTTCAAAAACAGAGGTATGCGTTGGGATTTCTGGTAAGCCTCTCCGAGAAATGAATTTGCTGGTGTCCGATAGTGAGCCGTCACGATGTATCTCGTACGTAGTATGGTTCCGCCGTTTCAAGTTGATCGATGAGGAGTCACGTGACAAAAGCGTAGTAGGTTTTTGCCTACGCTTCCTTTTCTGCACAAGTTTGCGGTCCATCAGTTCTCCAAGGGTTTGTGCAGCATCGTCCGGGGTCCCTGTTTCTGCATGGGAAGCAGGCTGTTCCATTTTGAATGCAGCGTTATACAGGAATTGGATGCAGTCTCGACTCTAGTCTCTAGGCAGGTGGGAAATTGGAAGTATGGAATGTGTAGTGTACGACGCATCCATTGATAAATAGATATTTGTGTCGCATTTCACATCATCTGCTTTGCACTGTTTGATTTTGATGGATAATAATAGAGGTGCAAAATACAAGATACGATTTATAATTTGTGATCATTCCCTAGTAATTACTTCCTCTGGCGTTTCGGCCGTGTGCACCCAGGCTTATATCCAGACAGTGGAATCGATCGCAATGATTTTGTGGTTGGCTCTGGAAGATCCTATTGTTCCAAGCGTCAGTCTGGAGTCAAGTAGATTGTAGGCGTTAGTACAAACCTCAAGTTTGAGAACGTCACGTCGATGTTGATGATTCGGCGGTGGTCCGTAGAGATCGTCATCAGAGTCTGAAGACATGCTTTGTCTGGTGCGACGTGGACCATCCTTGATCTTGATCTGGAATGTCTGTGGCTACATAAGTTTGCAGGACACGTAAGTGAATCGTACGGCGCACCACAGGTCCATGAGTATCATAAGAAAAAGTCATCGTGAATGTCTCAAGCGACATGTCCCGTGGAAGGAGCACATCAACAGTACGGGGTTCAATGGCCGAGGGCATGTGGTGACGAAGTGAAAGGGCGAGAATGCTGTAGTCACGATCCCTTTGGAATGATTATTTATGTATCTAGACCTGCCCTGCATGGGCACCGTGACCACTGGGCGCTGCGTGTCACCGACTCACCCGATGGTGTTGCCACATTTGTTCTGGTCGGTGTTCTAATGACCGTTTTCTGATGCATGAATGATTACCACCACACCGCCACGTGCCATCGTATCACCGAGAGAACATCTCCAGAGGTCTCCAGCCGCACACGCACGTTGTTCCACAGTGCGAATCATTATTATGACCGCTCTACCACCTAGGATCCACTCGACGGCTCAGGGTTTCCAGTCAGAAATGTGTGAGTGAGGTCTATTTTCTCTCTGAAGAACGCGTACACGTGTGTTGAAGCATGGATGCATCACTGACACGTTTTATCTTAACAGGATTCACTCCCCAAAAATGGTACCCCAATGAACTATGCAAACCGGGATCTTGATTTGCATTACTATAGATTCACAGGAAGTCACTGGTCACCCCTGAGTCCCGCAACGACGTGACAGATGTTGAGTGCTGGCCGTAGCATATAAAGTGCAACCATCAAGTAAGCGATCACGAAACCTGCACCCAGCAACCACATCAGCTTGAACTCGGTAAGTGTCTACCCTAGCCAAGGTGTTGTCGCTTAATGGGAACACAGACGCCATTCTTCAGCAGTTGAGGGGATTATCTCTCACGCCGTCTGATGCATCCAAGGTCATCCTGTCCTTGAACATCACCAGAGGTGGTACCACGACTCCTGGTGATGGTGCCACAGTGGCTGCGACTGCTGCTGGTGGGTGCACACCTGCTGTGACGACCAAGCTTCCAGCCGTCCCTGCTAGCGCTGCCGTCACACCGACCACCCTCCCGAACTTGCCCGTTACAAAGGTGAAGATTGACGGTCAGGCACGCCTTATGAAGACGTACAAAGGCTTCAATTTCGAAGTTCCGGGAGAGGGGTCCGATGGGCCATTTTATGTCATCACCAAGGGTTACCGTGTCGGTATCGTTGATGATTGGTGAGTCGCCCATCCTCAGTTAGAATTCATCACTGGATCTTGATTTCAGGGGTGTAGCATCTTCTGCCGTAGTGTATGTCAGTGGAGCCACCTATTATAGGGTCCCGTCGCTACGTGAAGGCCTCGTCAGGATGCTGAAAGCGATGACAATGGTGTGGCGAAGGTCGTGGAGAAAGAATAGCTACATAGTACCTCTCCATACCCCAACCGTTCTCAAGTGATTTGTTTCTGCATTGTCGCAATCGAATTGTTTCTGTCGCAGACGGACTAAATACTACTAGTCTGATAGAAAAACTCCCCCATTCTATGTCGCTGCAATGTGCCTTCTAAATCAACGTCTGCATGTACCACGACTTCCTCCAATGCGAATACAACATCCCTGAGACGAGTGAGGACCACTTGTACCTTACGCAATTTTACACAGGCGCCATCTGTCTGTAAGATCTCATCGTGGCGAGCCCGGACTTGCTTCCTCATCTCCTGCACTCTGTAAAGGTTGTCTTCAAGCGATCGGATACTTGCGTTAGGTGAGGCAGAGTTTGAGATGTCTTCGATAGCCTGATCCAAAAAAATGGCGAGTGAGCGGCCGAAAATCGACGCTAGCTGTTCCTCTAGTTCATCTGTATTCGCCGGTGGAGATCTAAGCCGGTCATAATTGTCATGTGAAAGCCTGTAGAATAGTACATACCTAGAAGCGTTTGGCGGATGTGTATAGTTTTTGGTTGACGCTGGTGGCGGCAATCTGAGTTGGTCATCAGCGTCATTGACTCATGTGAAAGCCCATAGAGTAGTACATACCTAGAAGCATTTGGTAGCAACCGTTTCTTTTCACGGTACCTCGCCTTATTTTTCAGGCTGATTCGTTTGCGGTTTCTGTGCTTTTGTGGTTAGAATACATCGACTAGTAGGAATATACATACTTCTCATAGTACGTTTTGCTGGACGACCGCTTTGCAGAAAGCCTTTCTTCCTCTGTGTGGTAAAGCCTGGGACGACCCATGGTACGTGACTCATGAGTGGGAGGGTACTATGAACAGATGTCAATAGCATCACGTGAAGACTGCATCCCTCTTTGTGAGAGTTATCTGAGAGTTATGCAATGTTTTCTTCATATCGTACGGTGTTGTTTAGATTAGGCGGGTTAGGGTACGCACTCACAATCCACATGTATTTCCCTGCATAATGCAGTATTTTGTTGATAATCTAGACCTATAGTTACATGTATATGTCGTTAGTTGTGCACCTCAATCCATTCACTTTCACGTTCGTGCAGCCTAACTTTGATTGCAACGGTCTGGCATTTCGATAGCTTTTATCCGATAGTGTGTTCTGAGGCAACTTTCACATAACTGTACCTGTACATATGTAGTTCTCACTGAGTTATTAGCTACGGGTATCGCTTGCACTTCTCATGAAGGATTTGTTGTGTTTCTCGAGCTCGAGTCCCCTAGCTAATTAGTCTCAAAAGCTCGATCTAATTCTAATATTTCCAAATATAGTCGCTGAGATCAGGAACTCCATTGGATTGCCGTTTGAGGTAAGAACCATTTGACTCCACCCTGCGGCTACAACTGCCCAAGAAACGTGCCCGGGTACCTCTCAATTAGTCCATTGCATATCCACCAAGCTAGTCTTTGCGTCGCGGGGCCGCCAGTTATATGACAATGTGAGCCCAAATTTTTTCTCTACCTCTCTGATCCACCGGCGAGACATGGCGCCAATCACATGGACGTCAACGGAGCAGTTAGATTTTTTAAACGGGCAGCTACCAGAATATCGATCGCATACAGAAGATAAGGACTATCATCACTTCTGGCCGAGACTATACGCCGGCTGGTTTGACCTATGGCCAGAGAGGGCGACCAAGTTCCCTGGGCTTGTTGGGCCTTTAACGTCTGCCCAAAACACCGAGCTTGGGAAAGCACTCCGTGAACGAAGAAAGGTGGGCTGTTTCTTACATTTACTACAAATGTATTAACTTCAGTCAAGCGCCTACAGACTTGGTTCCGCTGGAGGACTGGCAAGTCACGCAAGAATCGACTTGGCAAGAAAACCAAAACTGTATTTGACCGGGCTATGACAACGAAAAACGGACGTATCTACAGTGAGGCAGAGCTGTACCGGCAACTCTACTACAAGGAGCGCATCAAACCCCTTGTCGATGCCGACAAAGCAGCTGGTAGGATCAACTCCAGTGGCGACGTCCTGACGGCTTCTCGTAAACATGCGAAATGCCTTCTGGAGGGCGAGTCGGAGTCTGTGAAAAGAAAGGTACAGGACATGTACAAGATGCAGAAAGCGGCGAAAAGCGATACCATCGACTGCGAGGACAACGAAACAGATGTGATTCAACGGTATGTCCATTCGTTATTTCCTGTATGATTCGACTCGCCAATGAAATTTAGAGCAATTGACGACCTACCTGCTGCGTTCGCCCGTGTGGCTGAGATCCTCAAAGAGCAGACCGGGTGGACCGTTTCTTTTATCTGCGCGGGGCCGAATCCATCGAAGAACTGGGAAATAACGTCTTTATCGTGAGTATTTGGTACTGTACTTCGCGAACCTCACCTCATTCAAAATAGGTACCATCCCGACGAGACAGCTGAGGGATGTTCATTCGCCGCTCTTTTTCCAGAAGAAGAGAACACGATCTTAGAAGCATTTCAGGAATTCGCTGAACGTTTATTCCGTGAGCTAGTTCATACCATCACAGAGCTCATAATGCTTACCATCGCTTTTCATTAGCCCACAATAGACGCGGCCTTAAAGCGCTTGGCGACAATGACCTCGAGTCCGACTCCGATGGAATGGCTGCACTTGGAATTTCAGACGACACAGGATTAGGTACCAGCGGCATGGACGACAATTTGGACACAGACCAAGCTCCCGAAGAAGATACCGAGGGCGGCGACGGATGCCCAGAATCTGATTCCGATGGAGAAATGGGAGGAGGAGATGATGAGTGTGATAGGAGCGAAGTGGGAAGCGGGGAGGAAGGTGGTCACACGGTGAGTCGGTGCTCGGTTCACTGCCTTCTCTTTTTAACTTTTCGTTGACAGGCCGCTGATGCATCAATGCCCTCTGCGAACGATTTGATGCCCGACGGTGCACTTCCCACCAATGATGCATCACTAATGGGTCTTCAGGTGTGTATGATGCATCAGTACCGGATTGTATCTTATTTTCATAACGAATAGCCACAAGCCGGCGGTATGGAAATCGGTCTCGATTTTCGCATGGATGCCATGAACGGAGGTTATGGGAGTTTTGGCATGTCTTTCGATGCCGTCCCTCCTGCTCTCCCCATGAACGCAACCGCCACCACACATGGCTTGCTACCAGGATCATTCGGGGGCGGACTGACTTTGCCGTCCCCCTTCAGTTACGGCGCTCCATCATGTTCTGCTCCTGGCGGCGGACTTGTACCCGAATTCACATTCACCAACATGTTGGACAATACGTGGGACTTCAGCGGTATTGATTTCAGCGCAATGAACATGCCTATGTCCGCCGTTCGGTCTACCACTACGTCCCTTCCCACTCTCCCCATGCCAGAGAGAGTGCCAGATGTGGAAGCGGAGTCAGACTTGCAGCCGAGCCTGTCCGCAAAGAAAGCGCACCCCCCTCCAAAGAAGGCCAGAAAGCCGGTACCAAAACCACCCTGCCCTTCAATCACGGCATCAGGCCAGCCCCAGGGATCCATTGGACAACAAGCTATCTCGAAGTCGCAGGCGGGGGTGACTGAGGTGACTGAGAGGGTGATGCCGACGCAAAAGACGTCAAAGAAACTCACTTCAAAAGCCGTGCAGCCTTCGCAGACCCCCACTCCTGTTGAAGAATCCCGATCCAAACGAATCCCAAAAAAATCACGCCGCAATGATATTGCAAATGCTATCGGTACGAACGACGTAAGTTTTGCAGATACTGGGGTAAAGAAAGTGGCCCAGAAGCGGAGCGACCAAGGGACCGGAGCTAAACGAACGGTTGAAAACAATGGCGGCGGGTCAACAAAGTGAGTCATTGGCAAAGATGGCGAACTCACACTAACCTGCAAAACAAGGAGGACAAAGATGAAGTAGAGATGCCTCGTGTGGTGATTGTGGGTGAAGCACCTTGGTAGCGTGTTAGGTCGCTCAACACGCATTGTTATTGAGTAATGTGAAATACATGTTTGCGCACGTGAAGATTCAATGTTCAACGTTTGAGCTAGTCACGCATAAATGATACAGCCGCGTGGGTGGGATGATGCATCAACCATACAGGACGAACGCACCGATGCGTTCACAGGAAAAGTACTCATGCATTAATCATGTAAATGGACAAGTCATGCATGAATGATGCATCAATCATGCAGGGTGTACGTACCAATGGTTTGCATGAAAGGTTCTGATGCATCAACATGTATAGCTGAAAGCTTTTGCAATGAAAGCATGCATCATAGTACTACTACAGCTGCTTCCACGTACTCGTGCTTCATGATGCATCAATAATACCAGCGGGTGCTCACAGCATGGCGGTGCAAAGGACCGAAGGGACAAGTTGAGGGAGCGCGGATCACCCTGATTTGTGTACAATAAACGACTTCAGTTCAACAGGGACGATCTGGGGGATCAGCCGAGACACACAATTGGCCTGAATAATGGCGGCCTGGGTGGGGAAACGCAGATCACCAGTCGGGATACGCATGGTAGTATATAACGACTCTAAAGCCAGCTAGCAACTACAATCTAGTGAGTCCACCAGGACACCCCCGCCTGGAGGTTTACCCCCACCCCTGGCACCCGGGTATCGGCTCAACGTAGCAGACGGCTGCTCTTGCGGTAGCAATGGGGGTTGGCACGTCATCCTCGCGCCGTTATGCCCCCCCCCCCGCCCTCGTTGCGCTTCCCTCCCTCTCTTCGTCGTCTGGTTAGTGTGATGTACATGCTATCCCTGTGGGTGGGCGTGCACATCATTGCGCCGCCACTGCGTCCCCCCGTCGTGCTGTGGTAGCCGGCGCGCCCTGCGTATTCTGCGTGTCGTACCGGAGCGTACCTGCGTGCATGTGTATTTGCAGGGGTGGGCGCGGGTGAGCACGCACCTGCACGCGGGTCCGCAAAGGGTGTGCACGGGGGTGTGCCATATGCCCGCTCGTCAGCCTGGTTGGAGGAGGATGCCCTCCTTGTCGTTCCGCAATGGGCGTACCGTGCGCTGTTCGTGTGTAGGTGCCGCCGCCCCTATCCATTGTCCCAGTGGGAGGTGGGTACGCCGCTGCGTAGCCCACCCTCGTCCTCATCTTGCGGGTGGTGCCGCGTGCGTTGCACCCAGTTGCCGTCCAACTGGGGTGGGCGCGTGATCGCTCGTCACCCTTGCTGCTACTGTTTTCATCACAGTGGTGGTGGGGTCGTGTGCCGCGACCATTGGCACGTCGTCGCGCGCCCGTTCGCTTCCTCGTTGTCCTCACGGTGGAGTGGTGGCGCGTCGTTGCGCAGTCCTCGCCCTTCGTGTCGTTGCGTGGTGGTTAAAGCAGGAGATGGGTGGGTGGTGCGCGTGCGAATGTATAGGGCTGGGGTCGGTGAGAAAATGCGTGCAGTCAGTGTAGAAATGAGTGGGTGTGCTCACCGATACCTGGCAACCACGTGCTCCGGCTGCGTCGTGGTGGTAGTGGTGAACAAGCCGTTGGGCTGCCCTTGCCCCAAACCCTCTGTGCTGTCCCTGCGCGGTGGTGGTATGCAGGCGTGCAGTCGATGCCCGTGTTTTCGCCGTGTGGCGGTTAAACCGGCAAACACCGGCAATGGGCGTCCAATATAGGCACTGGTTATCCCGAACAAAATTAGTATGGTCGGCGCGCCCTGATGGCGGGCTCAGTCTTAATTAGGAACTGAGCGGGTTCATTGTTATGCATCGCGAGGTTTGGTGACGACTGTCTAATGCATCGTTCATGCATTGGAACTGATACATCACAGTTTGAGATTGATAGTTAAGCA
>JBBPUD010000389.1:0-17613 GCA_038094475.1 Phylloporus aff. rhodophaeus
CCCTTGACGCTGCAGCGTACGACAACATTGATGGATCTCCTGTCTTCAGCACTTTGGACTTTTGAATGGTTCTTCGTCGTGGACTCAGATGTAGAAAGGGGGTAATGTTACGTTTTCTCTCTTTTCCCTTGTTCTTTGCCTTGATCTTTGCCTCGTTCGTGCATGGACACGTCTCTCATCATCGTGATGACTCATTCTCTTCCACATCGTTCTACGACCTTCCACTTCCTTCATCATCACGCTTACTCCTCCACATAGCCTCGCCGATGCCATTGGCTCCACTTATGCATTCTTGCTTACTTTCTTGCTTCGCCATCGTTCTATGACATTCCATGACCTTCCACGGCTTAGTCATCGTAGGGTATATATACCATACTCGCCAGCTGTTGTACTTTAGCTTAGACCTCCTCGATTGTACCCACAATACACTCGGGTTCCCTCCTTGCTCCTTGTCTGAAGGTACCAGCTCTTCACCTCCTTGTCTACACCGAGCCTCCGTGCGTCGGTACCTTGTCCTTGGACTTCCCTTGGTTGCACCTTGGGACTAGTCATCTGGGCCTCTGTGCGCCAGTACCTTGTCACCGTCGAGCACCTGTGTGTCGACTCCTTGAGACCTTGCTTCCGTCGAGGCTACACTCGTTCCTACCCGGACCAAGCGTAACAAGGATGTGCAAGTTGGTTGGTGCCACTAGGACCCAGGGATGGTAGCCATGCACTGAAGCAGTTGGTTGAGTCAGCATTGGTCACAACAGGGTGGTTGGATGTGCTTAATAGTGTTGTTGCCAGTTCTTGCATCTTGGTGGTAAGGCTCTTCTCAAGGTCGCTGAGTCACTCACTGAGGTTGTCTTGGGTTGTGAAAAGGCCACATTCAAAGCGATGCTCAAGACGGCGAGTGAGAGCTTCCTGTTGAGTATGTAGTTTTTCATCAAAAAGTAGCACAATCAATACTACTATGGTACATACCTCTGAGGCTGTGCCCACTGGGATGCTGGCCATTTGAGCAGATGAGTTGGCGTTGGGGCTGCTATTTGATGACTCCAATGTTGCTGTCCATTGCCATTTTGTGGTGGTGGGTGCAGTGGTTGACATGGTGGTGGTATCCTTGTTGATGCTAAGGGCAGAAAGCATTGCATCGACCTGTGTGATGCCAATGATATGTGTCAATGGTGGTCCAAGTCATAGCTGGTGGGTGCAAGTGCTTACCCAGGCCCTCTTAGTGATGCGGTCTTGGTTGTTGAGGGAGCGCTGGATGCGGTTAACACTTTTCTTGCTCTTGTATATTATAACCTGTTTGTGCTCTGGCTCCCTGAACTGACTGGTGATCTGCTTTGTGGACATTGATGAGCAGCTGTTGTGAACTCCACGCTTGCACTTCAGCTGGGGCTGGAATAACCTGTGGGCAATGGATGAGCTAGAAGATGTGCCAGACCATGCATTTCACTCATAGAAGCCAGGCATCCTTGTTTCCAGCAAACTCCTACAGTAACTGAAGCAGCTTTGCCTTTGTGCCCTTGGTAGGTAGCCCATAGGTTCGCAGCTGTTCCTGGATCTCTGCTTTCATTGTCTTGCTCTTTCTGGAAGAATGGGGTAAAGGGTGAGCTTCCAATGCAGTCTCTTGGCAAGGTACTTACACAATAAACTTGATAGTCTTGAGGTCAGTTCCTGGGGTGAAAGTCTGCCCAGGTTCGGGACAGGCAGAGTTCATCAACCTCAATGGTGGAAAGTGAGAGTGTTGTGGGTACCATGGTCTCACATAGACACAGCCACCCAGGAGTGCAAGTAACAGTGCAAAGAAAAGGTGACTGGTGACTGGTGTAGGTTCAAGTCCCGTTCGGGGGTTCAATTGCCACAACACAATTGTAAAATAGACCACTCTCACATCTCTACCACATTGTTCTCTCACATCCACTGCTCAGTATGCAAGCTCAAGCTGCTCAACCATTTACTGAGGCAATACAGTATCTTCAAAAGGAACAGGCAGGTGTCAGCCTGGATGCTGCAGCAGAAGATCAAGTTGAGGAGATTGAGTTACTCATCAATGGGCTTGATGTTGACAATCTGCCAGGTCCACAGCATGATGGTATCACAGCAGGAGCCTTTTCTTCAGGACCCTAGGCTCTTGAGGGGACATCTGTGGCACAACCAGTAAAAAACCAGAGGATGGTGCCAGATCATGGCCAGCTTGTTGCCAATCTTAAGAGTGCTTCCAGAGGCATTCTTGTGGATACAACACTGTCTGACTATGAGCAGTAGGGCTATTGTTTGCATCTCCACTTGAGCTGGTGCTTACTGTATTTAGGTACTGGCATCAGTTCAAACAGTTTGTAGTCATGTTTGGCAGAGTGGAAGCCTCCCATGAGGTGGACATCATGTACCCAAATATCTCTATTGACTTTCCAGTATGGATTGTCCTTTGGATAATGAAAAAGTGAGTAAAACCTGTATATTCTCTGGGCTGTTTGATGACCTTTGAGCTTGTGCCATTGTATCACTTTCACAAGATGTGATGAGACTGATATCTGGACTGGCAAAGCAAAACCTCCATCAGCCCCAGATCATGCCACATATGGTACTGCTCAGAAGATGTGTACTGCCATTAGTCACAAATTTGGACATGACTATGGCTTGGGAACACAGCCATGGATGGAGAATCCAGCTAGGCCTGGGCAATTTATTGGAAATCCATCCTTGTCAGTCACAGTCTCACAATACATGGTAAGCCTCTGTCGTCGCAAGGTCAGTTTTTATCTCTTGAAGCTATTACTACTGATAGCTACATATTGACACCTACCAGGTACAATTTGGTGAGGTTGTCACAAGTGCATGGGCAATGGATGAGGGCACTATGCAACAACTTTTTAACTTCTTGAGGACTGTCAAGCCCATGGAATATGGACCTGTGTCACGAAAGTGCAAGGCAGAGAACCCAGCAGAGTGGACAGGTTTGTGTGTTCACTTAATGCTCTATCTGCTGTATTTGATGTCAATGCTTTGTCTTTTGTGATATGATGAGGCAATTCGCATCACTTGGGCTGATGTTAGTTTCCAGATGAGAGATCCTATGGTTGAGGGTCATTGGCTTGATGCAACTCCTGAACTTCTTGCCAAGGCAGGCAAACTCAGGCCTGAGCATTTTCACATTAAGCTTATTCTTCTATTTTGAAAGACTCACCAATATGGAGGTATGTAAATGTTTTTCTTTGATCTTCTATATTAACTTGATTCTATTGTCACATTCAGGGGTAGCACCCTTTTATCTCTATGCTGATCAAAGAAGACCATGGATGTGTGCACCTCGGGCATTTGCTATGTGGTGGGTGCTTGCTCAAGAGCAGAATAAATAGCTAGATGAATTTGTCTTTCAAAAGTGAGTTGGCTGTGATGGCATGGTATGATTTACTTGGAGCTTTCTAGATAACTTTTGCTGATTTTGGAAATCATAGACATTAGCTGCCTTTCTGGAGTGTTTCCAAAACAACTTGCTTGATATCAATGTTGATCCCCGTCCATATGGAACCCACTCATTTCACCGTGGAGGTTGTCAATATTTGCACACAGTCCTCAAGTGGCCCTTTTGTCAAATCTGTGCCTGGGGAGGTTAGACTGAGAACTTTGATAACCCATGGACAATCTTCAAGTATCTTTTGTCATGGAATGACAATCCTGACCATGAATGTGAGGATCTAATGAATCCAAATTGAAAGGGCACAGACCCTTGCTATACTTGTGGTAGAACTTGTCATTGTGCATGATACTCTTTACCAGTAGAGTACTAGTTACCACACAAAGCTTCATTACTTGATACAGCCATACAAATACAGTTTAGAACAGCACAGTATACATGCCAGAGAAGTCTCATCAAATCTTTAGTGATAAATCTAAACATATACTATCCTAGTCTTCATCATGAGTGAGATCAATGACTTCCAGTTGATCTCCAGGAATGGGCTCTTCATCCACTGTGAGTTCAATCACATCTTCTGATAATTGACTACCAAGAATAGACTCTTCCTCAGCTGTAAGGTCAATCATGTCTCTGCCCTGCATCTGAACGCTCTGACAACTGGTTGAGCTCATACCATCATTAGCATGCCCAGAACAGGTTGCCTGATCATAGCTACTAGCAGCTGTGCTCAAGAACATGGTCTTTGTCCAGCAATTGAAGATACAGTCTGGGATCCAGATAGATGTCTTTGACTTCACGCTAGCATCAACTGCATTACCCAGGTCAAGCAGACAAGATGGCAGCCCTTTTAGAGTGTCTTGCCTCAATGACATGGTGGGCAATGAGAAAAGGATGCCATGAACTCCATGCCTCACTGACTTGGACTGTGGAGATGCCAGGAAGGCTGCCCTAGTACAGCCAATGGCAAGATCAAACTGTAACAAAGCAGCTGCCAGATCAGTGTTACAGAGCTAAAGCAAGAGATCCCAGGCTTGCCTCATGGCTATGAGCTGAAATCCTGTTGAGGTCCAGAAGGATCTCCTTGAGAATCACTATTGGCCATATACTTGAAGCAAAAGTGGTGAGCATCTGTTGTACATTCTCCCATCCCAACAACTCATGCAGGAGGCCTGCAACAGCTGTCACATCTGGTGGTGAAGGTGTTTGACTGACAATCAAATCATGGTTAGCAATGGCTGGGTCAAGGTACCATCCAAGAACATTTAGTGATGGAAAGGTGTTTGGAATAGATGCAGCCAAGCTGGGATAACAATGTTGAAGCTGTCCCTCAGGGTCATGCACCAGGTGTTCTTGTAGCCAACCATGCCAGTCAGCAAGCATGTGCTCTGTATTTTGGATATCTACAAGTGCATCCCATAGACCATCACTGAGGCCACATCGAACAAGGCCCAGTGCAGTAGCAACCCCACAGCCATGAAGACCCTGGGTCACCACCATGTCAAAGGATGAGTAGATGACAAGAGGGGAGAATATAATAGGCATACACTGTCATAGTCACCTCCATAGCAAATGGCCATGAGGGCAAAGGCATCACCAAATAGCTTGTCAGAGACACAGTGCTGGATTGCCCCAGTTGTATAGACCTTGATGGAGCCATGGTCATCAAGGCTAGAGCTAGCAGGGGATAATCACACCTCCATATGGCAAGACCCAAGCCTGACATCCACTACTCACTTTCAAAGAACAGTCTAAGCACCAAACACAAAGGAGTCACTGTCATCTGTCATGATAGCATCAATAATACCAGCTTGGTTCATTTGGGCCAGTTCAGCTTCAGCCTCCCTAGCAGCCTATCATGGGATGGTGAGATGGGTCACAAGACCACTTGCTTAGACCCAGGACTCAGGAGGCACAAACTGTGAGCCATGGAATGTTGAATGCATCAAGAATGTGTTGCGTTGGACAGGTCATCCAATGTGCCCGACTGCCAACCACCTTGCCCCGCTTTATGTGTGGTTGTGCATCACCATCATAGCAGAACACAAGGTGGATGGGCAGCTATGCAAGGCGGGCAAGGCGAAAGATAAATGAGCACAGGGGTAGGTTTTGTCTGCTTTGCGGGTTTGCATGGTGCCAACACTGTTGCTGGCACTGCTTGAACCAGATGCTATCCAGCACAAGGTCAGACTGGACAGGAGACAAAGCCATACATAGGCTGTTGTGAGAGGCCACACACCTGGCGTCAACCCCAATCATGTAGGAATGGTGCAGGGGCAGGCTAGCATACCGGCCGGTAAGCACAAGCGCCAAGAGGGACATCCTCATAGCAGCATGCTTGAGAACCTGGCATGCCATTCGTATCAGTGACGGACAAGACAACATGGGTCCACATGAATGGAAAACACACCTCCCAAAGACCATGGATGCCCATGCTTGCGGTGTGCACTGTGGACCGGTTGGGATGACCTTTGAAATGGAGTTGATGCCAGCAGTGGGCCAAGACTTGGTGTTGGTGACAGGACCCGGTGGCAGGGACTTGATGCGGAAATGGGATGGGTGGGTGGGATGCAAGATGCTGCTGATGGATAATCAGTGGGGTGGGGATGAGCCAGTGATGAGAGCAATGGTCTTGAAAGGAGGTTGAGAGTGGAAGTAAGGGTCCCCTTTAGCCAACAGGACTGTAGACCACTTAGGGCTGGGACTGTAGATGGTGAGGGGGCTTGGGGAGCGCCTCCTCTGTTTTGGTGGGGACAGCGGCTGTCACAGTGCAAGGGAGCAACGAGTGGAGGGATGGAAATCCACAGTCCCAGCTTAGCTGAGCTACAGTCTCATCAGCCCATCAGCACACCCACACACACTTTACGGCTTGCCAAGAGCGCTTTACAGCAGCGGCCCTGATGTTAGGCCAACCCCTTCATTCGTTCTCATTCAGATCGGACCTCTCACACATGTGCTCACAAGAAAATGGTGGATCGTATTCCAGGTCGTGAATACCCATGTGAGTGCCCCCCTCCCAAACTACCCACTTCTCCCACACCCTGCGTACCGCCCCAGTCCCGAACCTTGCTCCTCCGGGGTCCACTGTCATCACCATCCACACCACCCCACCTGCCACTTGTGCTGCACCCCAGCTTACCCAACACTTACCCAACACTGTGCGGGACCGTGGATGGCCCTGACCTCAGCTTAGATTCTTAGTGCAAGAACTATCAAGACTACTAGATTTGATTAAAGTTATCAAGATCAGATTTGGTTAGAATTGTTAGTATTAGAATCACTATCAAGATTGCTAGATTCAATTAGAATTATCTGAAACAATCCTAAAGTTGCTAGGACTTATCACTAGGTTATACTAGACCTTAGGACTAAAGGAAGAAGAGGGTCTAACTCAAGGGAAAAACACCAAGAGAACCAGACTAGAGAAACCAGCACTGTTACATGAAGTGTACAACAAAGGCAAGGACAAGGTTGAACAAACTCATTTGATGAAGGACACTCACAAAGAGGTACAACAATGTCATCAAAGAGAACTCAAAGGGTTAAGGTGGACAGGAGATGTACACTTGTATTGTGTAGATCAAGTATGAGGTACATCAAGTGCCTACTCTAGTATTTATATAAAGACGATGTGCAGCAAAGAACAATAAAGAACATCATGGAAGATGGGAATACTAAGCTGGTGTAAAAGAACCTGACTATGGAGAAGGCTGTCCATCAAGATGAAACAAGATCAGATCAAGAAAGAAACAAGAGTGATGATAACAAAGTGCATAGCCAAGGGGCTATGCATATAGAAACATAGTGTCTAATCCCACAATGAGCAAAGTGTGCTCAAAGTGTTCTAAGCAAAGCATAGGAGCAGCAAGATAAGTGATACAAGAGGAAAAAAGAAAGACACCTGGATAGAGTAAGAAAATTGTAACAAGCAGTAGATCCTTGGGTCTTATATCCTTTTACACTATTTTTACATATAGTAGTTGTATCTAACAATCCTATCTATATAAGCCTATACCCTTGGGCCTGAAACATAAGGATGAAATGTATATCACATAAGTAGTAACTAAAGAAAAGCAGAAATGAAAGAAAAGCATGGTAAAATATATTTGAGAAACATGAGATGGAAGCATGTGTAATGTTCATGAAGATGTGAAGTGGGTCTATGATATGCAAAGCATACAAAACAAGGACAAGGCTAGGATCTTCGTGATGGAGAATACTCACAAAGAGGTACAACAATGTTGTCAGGAAGAGAACTCAAAGGGCATGAGGAATAACACAAGATGTATGCTTGTATTGTGAAGATCAAGTATGAGTACATTGTGTGTCTATTCTATGTATTTATATGGGGATGATGCACAGCAAAGAATTACAAAGAACACTATGGAATAATGGATCACCAAGCCAGTGTGAGAGAACCAGACTATGGAGAAGGGTGTCCAAGATGTCAAGATGAAACAAAGGATGAAACATGATGAAGATGAAACATATCACAAGAGCTATGCATGAAGAAACATAGAGTCTAGTGCAACAATGAGTAAAGGATGCTCATAGCGTTCTAAGCAAAGTAGTGGAGCAGCAAGATAAGCAATACAAGAGGAGATGAGAAAGATACCAGGATGAAGTAAAGAAATTGTAACAATACCCTTTTCATAGAGTTGTACCCCTGGTACAACTTTCCAACCCCTTTCCTCAATGATCCTGGTCACCAGAGGGAGGCAAGACATTGGAGATGGTGATAAGTTGTTGGGGGTGGCAGAGAGCAAAGACTTGGCAATAGGGGCATTTGTATAATATGCACTCATTTCTGTAATCACCAACCTGATTACACCAAAAGTAATGGGTAATGTTGGACACAGAAGGGCAGACATAGGGATTATATAAGAGGTGAGTGTAGACGGAGAGTACTGTATATCATGATTGCCAACATGGACAACATAGAACTTGTTTAATTCCTAAGCAACAAAATCAATGTAATGTACACTGCCCAGAGGCTCCAGGATTAATGGGATAATGTTGTCTTCAGGAGTGTCAGGAGTAGATGAGTCCAGAGAAGGGAAGGAGAGACAAAGAGCTAAAGGTAAAGATGCAGAGGAAGTAGAAGCAGAAGAAGAGAACATGGTAATGTTTTCAAGGTACTCTGCATGCTCATCAAGGAACATGGAGAGAAATATAGGACAAAAAATGTAATATATGACACTGGCAGGAAGTTGGGCAATAAAACTATGGAAGTAGAGCTAATGGAGCTCCTCAAGAATCTGTCCAGTAAAGCCATTCATGGTCTCTCATACAGGAAAACTATATTCAATGGGGAGATCATTGGAAGCAATGTGGAAATGAAAGTTCTGGGCAGTTATGAGGAGACAAGTGGAATCATGTGCAGCAAGGGCTTCTTTTCAGGCTTCCTTCAAGATGGTGAGCCTGTTTTCCAGGGCCAGGATAAAAGTCTTTTCCATCACTGGGAAGTTCCTGGATTCATATCCAAGTATCAAGGAAAAGAAAAAAACTTTAGTGGAGCTATGTGGAGCAGTGTTGTGGTGAAACTCTGCTGAAGTAATATGATTTGTCCATTGGTCTATGGATGATAGGCAGTGGAGAGTTTGAGATTGTACTGAAGCAAGTTCCCTTGCAAAAGCAGAGGCAAACTGAGGACCATGATCTGAGATGATGGAGTCATAGGCATCAAATCATTTGAATATGTGGTCAAAGAAGAGTTTGGCAACTCCAGCAGCATTAATGATTTTGTTGCAAGGGCATAAAATTACTTCCTTCATAAGGCCATGGTTGACCACAACCATTATGGAGTCAAAAGTATTAGAGTGAGGAAGGTCCATGATTAGGTTAACAAAGAGTTGGCAGAAGGGAAGAGAAGTGGAGGATGGGATAGGCATCAGAGATGGGACAGTGGGATGAGTGTTGACTTTATTTTGTTGGCAAATGGCATAGCCTGCGATATAGTTGCAAATAAAGGTGACCAGTCCTGGCCACCAAAAGTCATGTTCAACAATGGTCTTTGTATGAAATTGGCCCATGTGTCCTGTAGTTGAAGAAGAATAGATAGCATTAAGTAGAAGCTATTTAAGATAGGGGAAACAAAGAGACAATTTTTATAAAATAACTGGGCATTATCATAGTGCCAGTCAGCTAGAGAAAAACAAGGGAAAAGTGGGAAACCATCAGCTAGATTTTGTAGGGCACAGAGGACAAGAGGATCCAAGGGTGAAGATTACTTGATACCAGTAACAAGAGAGAGGTCAAGAGCTAAGATGATAACAGGATCAGGGAGGATGGGGGCATCAATATTGTTATCCAACGTATCAACATGATCTCCTTGAGAGTATACATCAGCTGGTCCCATCTGGAAGCCTGGAGTGGCTTTCCAGATGATGTCATAGTCCTATAAAAAGAGAGACCAGCAAGCTTGTTGTTGAGAGAGTTTATGAGGATCTTTAAGATACAAAAGATTTTTATGGTCAATGATAACAGTAACTACATGCTCAGTTTCAAGAAGATAGTGGCACTATTCCTGTAATGTGAGGATGACAGCTAGGAGTTCTCAATCATAGATATTATAGTTTTGTTCAGCAAGGGCAAAGGTTTTTGAAAAGTATGCAGATGGATGGAGATCACTGTTGCTATCCTCTTGCAGGAGGATGATGCCAGTGGCTAGAAGTGAAGTATCTGTCATGACAAAGAACAGTTTTGAAATGTTGGGGAGGGTGAGGACTGGTGTGGAAAAGAAAATCATTTTCAGATGTGTGAATGCACAATTCTGGTGTTGGGTTCATTCCCATTTCTGATCCTTTCAAGTAAAAGGTATAAGAGGGACAACAATGTCCAAGAAGTTGAGGATGAACTTGCAGTAAAAGTAAGCAAATTCAACAAAGCTGCAGATTTCCTTAACCAAGGTAGGTGGTTTCTAGTCTTTAATTGCTGAGAGCTTGGTGAGATCCATCTCCACATGTCCTTGTCCAATGATCATGCCTAAGTATTCCATGTATGGTGCATCAAAGGAGCATTTGGAGATTTTAAGAGAGAGTCCATGTTCACAAATTCATTGCAATACCTATCAAGTCCTGTGATGGTGAAGTTCCATGTTCTGCTGCATGTGTATCCCTAGATCATCCATATAGATCTTGAGCCAATGCTCAAAGATCATATCTGTGAAGATGTAATTCATGAATGCTTGGAACATGGAAGGTGTGTTGTTGAAACTGAAGAACATGACTGTTGGTTCAAAGAGGCCTAGTGGCATAATGAATGCAGTCTTCTACTGATAAGATTCTCAGATGTGAATATTGTTACAGTATATTCCCATCAAATGTCAAGCTTGATGAACAATGTTGACTCTTTCATGTTGTTGATGAGTTCTAAGATAAAAGGTAAGGAATAAGCATTGCAGACAGTGTGGGAATTGAGATATCAATAGTCCTGATAGGGATGTAGGGAACTATCCTTCTTGGGTACAAAGAAGAACAGAGAGGCTTGGAGAAATTTCAACAGGATAATGTGACTAGTGGCTAGGTTTTCTTCCACAAACTTTCTACATACTTCTTTCTCTGCAGGGTTAAAAAGATAGACCTTGGCAATCTTTGGGACAAAGGATGATTTTAACTTGATTGTGTGTTGTAGTCTTGATGTTAGGGAAAAAAATTGGGGATCTAATTCTCAGTGGAAGCATTCTGTTGAGTAAGTTGAGTAGACAAGATGATCTTCCAAAGGGTCTCAGAGGGAGATTCTAAGGAAAGGAGCATATTGGACCAATCAACGTCAGGATTCCATTTTTGGAGCCAAGGTATTCCTAAGATAATCTGGGGTTTCCTCAACAAGATGACCATAAATTCAACCTTTTGGCTAAAGGGGGGAAAAAAGACACAGGTGATGAGTTTCCATTTGATGATGCCCTTCTTGTTTTTGGTACCATCAACATTGTAAGTGGTGACTGGTTTATGAAGGACTCAACATCCTAGTCTAAGCTTTGGGACAAGGAAGATGTCAATGAAAATTCCAAAGGCTCTGCTATCAAGTAAAGTGGTTATTTCAATGGTTTGCTTGTGTATTTGTAATGAGACAGGGAATTGAAATACATTCTTATTTGGCATAGCTACAAGTACATGCTGGGAAACATCAGGGTAACTTCCCTTAGAAAAAATCCTGATATTTAAGGAGATTTTGGCAGGCTCTTTGTAGTTGGCCTGCAAAGTCTGATGGATTTCCTCATCTTTCCATCCCTTGGTACAAAGCTGGTTAATGTAGGCATCAAGGGGGTTGTCTTGACAAGGAGCAAGGGCTTCCTTGGGAGTTTCCTCCTTAGGTAGGCAAATAGGTGTGATGCAGATATGTTGGGGAGATAGAGTAGCAAATGCCTTGCATTCTTGGGCATTATGCCCAGTCTTTTGGCATTGAAAGCATCGTCCTTCTTTGATGCATTTGAAACATTTAGTGGGGGTTAACTCTGAGATCTGAATGGAGTCAACATCCATTGTGTTCAGATCTTTGATGCAGGAGGCAGGGTGAGGGACAAAGTAAGGGGTTGGTTTGATGAAGACAAGGCCTTGCTAGGGTAGTCCTTTTCTAATAGCAGCCATGCAAGCTTTCTGGATATGGAACTATGTGAACTTGTTGATCCAGGTGTTCAAGTCTCCTGGGAGCTGGCTCATGAAGAGCACCATATTAGTGATCTTTTGGTTGCACTCCATGGCAAAATATCCAATGAGCAAGTCTTGGTTGGTGATTCCAGACTTGGCAGTAGTCCCTAGGAATTTAGAGTTGTAGTCCTGAAATCCATCAATAGAGCTGTCAGGCTCTTTGAAGGTACTGTAGTTTGGCGAAGGTATGGAAGCTCAAGGCAAGCAGTGGCTTGGATATTTTAGAGATAGAATATCTTCTCAAAAATTTTGACAAACTTGTCAAAAATCTTCTCCTTTATATCAAGGAGTAGGTTGGTAAGTCTATCATACCAGGTTTTTGTGAAGGAAGCAGGTCTTTCTATGGCTAGTTTACTGAGACAAGTGAAGATCTTGGTTTGATCCTCAGTATAGTCCCTTGTTGATAGTGAAGTAGGCCTTCATGGCCTTGATTCACCTGGAGGCATCAAATAGAGTTCCTAAGAAGTCAGCTGGTAGGGTTGCTCAAAGTTCTGTGGGCTTTGGATTAGACATTGGTGGAAAGGGCAAGAATAGGCTAGGTGTTCTGGAGGATGGTGGAGACAATGGTGGGTTCGAGTATAGTGCAGGGGCAAGCAAGGCTAGTGGAGTGGGTAATCCTTTGATGGCTGGGAGTGCTTGTGGTGCAGGAAAGGTTAAGGGACTCGATAGTGATACTGGGGAGCATGAAGATCCAAGGACTTGGCAAAAAGAGGGTTATTGGATGGGTCTTTCTACTTTGTCATTATTAGAAGCTCTGAAAGCTCAACAAAGGGCTCAATCTCTGTGTGAAATGTTTGCTAGTGGAGTGTCCTACTTCTGGATAGAAGAAACAAGGAAGATACTTGATCTTTTGATATGTGAAGCATACAAAACAAGGACAAGGCTAGGATCTTCATGATGGAGAATGCTCACAAAGAGGTACAACAATGTCATCAGGAAAATAACTTGAAGGGCACAAGGAATGACACAAGATATACACTTGTATTGCAAAGATCAAGTATGAGTACATTGTGTGTCTATTCTATGTATTTATATGGGGACAATGCATAGCAAAGAATCACAAAGAACACTATGGAATAATGAATTACTAAGCCAGTGCAAGAGAACCAGACTGTGGAGAAGGCTGTCCAAGATATCAAGATGAAACAACGGATGAAATGTGATGAAGATGAAACATATCACAAGAGCTATGTATGAAGAAACATAGAGTCTAGTTCAACAATGAGCAAAGTATGCTCATAGTGTTCTAAGGAAATTAGTAGAACAGCAAGATAAGCAATATAAGAGGAGACAAGAAAGATACCAGGATGAAGTAAAGAAATTGTAATAGTCTAGCCTATGATGTTATAGTGATGTCATATGTGGAAGTCTAGGTAAGTCCATGATCAAGGCTAGCACTTACAATCCAGTCTGGCTATAACTTCTTGATAAGATGAGATAAGAAATAATAAGGTTATATCTCTTGATTGGACTAGCCAATAAATGCAATTGTATGTATGATAGAATTCTTGAGTAATGGAAAAAATATGTCCTATAACTATGTCCTGTAATATTATCAAGGTTAGATTTAGTTAGGATTATCAGTATTAGAAGCATCAAGATTAGATATATTATAAGGTTCTATGACATTACTACATATGAGTACTATGACATTACTATGCATACATAAGTATTATAAAATCACTATGTGTACTATGGATACTATAAGTACTATGGCAAAACCAGGTTTTCTGATAACTCAATAGGATTGCCAAAGAAAGTGGTCAAGTATAGACAATGTTATGCTAAATGTACACCAAAGTGTTATTCAAGTAAATCTCTTGTTTAAAGACACTTACGAGGAGCTATGATAAATATCAACAAGAATTATCAAAGAAAAATCAAGTCAAGGACAATAAGGATACTTTAGAAATATATATATTCACATAGATCAGGTATAAATTACATGGTACTTCTAAGGGACTTATATAGCAAGAAGGTAGTCTGAGCACATCAAGAAGGTAAAGCAAGATGAAACAAGATGTTACATATATATGTAGTATCTCTAAGAAGTTCAATCCAAGGAGAATCAGGAGATAGTCATATTGTTTAGAAAGAATCATGGACATAGCAAAGAAGGAAACAAGATGAGAAACTAGCAAGACATGAAGACAGAGAAAAGAAATTGTAACAGATAATAGTGCTTGAGTGATACCATATATCCTTGTTACATTACAATCAAAACTATCAGAAGTGATTTTTGAGGTAATTTACTATTGTCTTACAAAGATTATGAAACCTATGATATTTCTTAGCCTGAGAGTTTTTGTTGTCTTCAATAAATGCAAGACAGGCAAATAGAAGTCTTCTAGGATATACTCATGGATAGATTGCATTTTTTTCTTTATGCACCATAGTGAGCAAAGAGAGTCTATGTATATATAGTAGATTTGAAATCAACACAATGATAAGAGAGTGTTTAATCATTTACACCAGTGATTACAAAAGTAACCATGCACATAGTAAGTTTATTGTGTCCAAGAACATCCAGAGACTTTAACTGTAGAGTTAGTAACGTAGAAACCTTCTAATAAAACCTCATAAGTTTAGTGAATAGGAAAAATAATAGATCTATGGCATATAGTTGTAAATAATATCCATTTACTTTTACAACAAATGTAGCACTTACCATTTTATTATTCCTTAGATGGAAAAATTCCAGCTTATTAGTTTAATCAACTTTACAGTCTTCTTCAAAAGCTTTCTGGTGGATAAAGATACAAACCTTCTTGCATTCATTAATCCTTGGTATTGGTGGAAGGCTTGACAATATGTTTTCTTTTGAATCATAGAAGATTTGTAGATTGAAAAAAATCCTGCTTGTGCTTGCATACAAGATTTACTTGATCACATGCCTATAATTTATTATAATCAGACTTATTATTAAAATTTATTGACTTACTAAGTTAATTTTGCTATAGACTTATGGTGTTGAACTAGATTTTGTTATTTCATTTAGTAATTTTATCAATGAGAACTAAACTAAGAAACTCATGAATAATCTTGGGCTTAATATCACTTTACCAATAATAGAGACCTTTTCTATCCTTATCCAAGTGTTCATAGCAACCATGTTTTGTGCTACTTGACATTTTTCATAAAGAAGTCTTTCCAAAATACTTCTTGCATACAGCTTAATGTTATTTTCATAGAAAAAAGAATTTCCTTGGCAATAAAAATTGTAGCAAGGAGATAGCTCTGGAATTTCTGGGACATCTGAGATAAAACAACCCTTAGCTCTACTGAAGTAATCAGTGTCCTTGATTGAACAAGATTGAAATAGTTGTGAATGGCTATTACATATTATAATTAAGCATAAGTTTAATTTTAGTAAATTTACACTTATATACATTAAGTCATGAGACCGTTAAATTGACCAGGGATTACTTCAAATTTAGTAAACTGGAAATCTATCATTTTCCAGATACTAACAGTAGCATGAGCTATAAATTTTCAAAGATATGCACTTGAATTGTACTTTATAAAACTATAAAAGTTGTCAAGATTTTTATTCAAGATGTCAAAGAAAACATGCCTTGATTGATAAAGGAAGTTGAATCTCTATACCAGATTTTGATCTTCTCATCAAGAATTCTTTAATAATTTGAACATAGCAACATGTAAAAAATATTTACTTGTGAAAGAAGAAGGGTCTGGGACTAAGCTGTTGAATACCACTTGAATATATAGTATGGCCAAATACTATTTATTTAGCATGCAAGTAGATATAAGGACTATGATAGAATTTTGGAATATATTAAAAGTTAAACTTTAGCATTATAGACCTTGAATTTTAGTACTTGCATTCAAATTATTGAGAAAGTTTAGAAATAGAGAAAACTTACAGTATCATTACCATTTTCTATATCAAAGCTAGAATTACCTGGATCCTAGCCTTTTATCTAGAAGACTAGATGCTATATTCAGAACTCTAGTTAGCATTGGAATTGAAATAGAAAATCTCTATCAAGGATAGTATCTAGATTCCAGCCTTTCATGTAGGAATCTAGATACTGAAGTATCCAGAATTGTGGTTAGTATTGAAATCCAAGCAGAAAGTCTCTATCAAGAATAACTTATAGTTTTAGATTAAGATATCCTACCTAGATTCTAGTCTTCCATAAGTAGTCCTAGATACAATGACTCAAAAAAGTGTTCCAATGTTGGGCTAGTAATACTAGAGACAATTCTCCTTCTATCAGTAGAGGAAAGCTTAGAAGGATATCCTAGCTTGATGTTTTCCTTATCTGGGAGGAATTCCTTGATGACCCTGGCCACAGTAGACTTTCCTAGGCCAGTCTGAGAGGAAATCGGATAAATAAAGAGGCCAGATTCAGTGAAAAAGAGGATATTGGCTTTAGTAGAGGTAGAAATGGATTTCATGGTGATAATGAAGTAGCTGAATGGCACATCCTCTTTATATATCCCAGATTTACATAAGTAACCAGGGTCAAGGCATAGCATCCATCAGAAGTGTCAAAGTCTTATATTATTTACCAAATTATGAATGACAGCATGATACTCAAATAAGTGTTCCAATGACATGTCATTTTAAAATGGGTATATCTCAGTGCCATGGCAACTAAATCACATGACCTAAGTAGTGTTAGAATGCCAAGAGCAAGTATAATCTTTGACCCTGCAAGTATTTGATTTTGTTTACATATCTTTGGCAATTGATCCATTTGTCCAAAATAGCCCAATATTGGGACACTTTTTGAGCCACTGTATCTATAAGGTCCATACCATTGCTAGGTGAGGTGTAGCCTGCAAGAAGAATGGCATAGTATCCTTCAAGACCTAGTCACTGATTAGTCAGTATAACATCATGTGGTATGCATAAGGAATTAGTGTAGATACCATCAAGATATCACATATGTAGTTGATCCAACAACCCCCATTCCTTTTCTCCTAGCTTGTACCTTCGCATTCTTGCTCCTGTGTTATCCTGTTGATCACTTCTTGATTATTTCTGGCATATTTCAACATGTCATATGCTAAATTCTAGCATGTGGCCACATCTTGTGGCAAGAGAGTTATTAATACTTTTAGCTCTTCAAGAATTCACTTCCACTCAGGGTACTTGACCAGACAATCCTGAAAGACAACTTCTGTATCTGTGGGTGGTATTGTTGATCATTCATGACAGTAAGTTCTGAACTTAACCATACCTTCATCAATGCTAATTGGATTGGCTGCACTTTCCTTTATAGTGCATTCCATTCATCTTTGGTCATCAGGATTCTGCATGGGTATACCCCAGGTATTTTCAGGTCATACCTGTATCCACACCCACCAAAAACCCATACCCACAGCCATGGGTACAGGTTATAGCATGGGTCAACCAAATCATACTCACATGTATACCCATAATGGATATATCCATGTCTACACATTGTAATGGCACTGAAAAAATGTATGTTTACTACTTGACAAGCTATATGGCATCCTATCCATCCTCTAACTCCTCCTCTTCTCCCTGGATGTCCTCTAGCTTTGCCATATCATCCAAATCTTATGCCT